>JAQFZX010000657.1:0-49077 GCA_034682405.1 Hydroisotoma schaefferi | reverse complement strand
CGCGATCACTCTGCACACACCACGCGATCACTCTGCACACACCACGCGATCACTCTGCACACACCACGCGATCACTCCGCTCACTCCGCACACACCGCGCGCTTACTTCACAAACACCGCGCGCTCACTCCGCACACACCTCGCGCTTACTCCGCTCACTCCGCACACACCACGCGCTTACTTCACACCGCGCGCGCAAGTGACATCTAACTGTTGATTACACCTCTTCGTTACATGCGTTACAACGGTTTATTTCGTTCTTAAGATCAGTGTTATGAACCCTTGAACTACATATATCTTATGTAAATTACCCCACAAAGGTAATTCTGTGTTTACTCATGGCCTTACTTTTCAGTTTTCGAGAAGAGAGAGGCATATAATGTTAGCAGTAAGTAACAGGATGCGTGCAGTAGTGGCTAACGAAAGTACTGTTACTACTAGTAATTTGTAGTTTTTGCTTGTTTTGTTCATAAAAAGAAATTTTCAGCTTAATTTCAAGCATTAACTTTCTTTCTGCGCAATTAAATGGAAGGAAACTTTTGCAACAGAACGGTATTTTGCGTGAATGGACGAGCTACTGTAACTGTACGTTATACTATTTGGTGGTAAGCACGCTTTTAAAAAAACTGCTAGAGTAATATTTTTCTACACTGCCGGTCGGAGTTGACAACCAATGATGATAAATGCTTTTAAAATAGGTTTATAAAGGAATACGTGTAGATTGCAAGTTTAAGAAAACATGTTATTCATCACTTTTTACCTTCAACTCATATAGACACTCCAGTATGCCATTCAGAGATGGGTGTGACGGTGGGAGCTGCCAAAGGTGAACATCTTGGCCTGAGATGTTCAGTTAACTCGAGTCCAATGGCTTTCAAGTTTGAATGGGAGTTTCATGGGACTGGTGATTCAGTGGATGTTGTACCCGAGGGGAAAGAAGTGTCCCAAGGGGATCTATCAAGATTTTTCTACACCCCCGTGACTGACGCTGAATTCGGCACTTTTCTCTGCTGGGCCACTAACGGTGTTGGTAGACAAGTGCAGCCATGTGTCTTTCATGTTGTACCCGCAGGTAAGTTGTCTTCATCTTTGTAACAAACTTTTTCTCCATCTCACTTGACCACATATCATGTTTCTCTTTCCGACAAATAAAAATAAATGAAGTGACAGGGATAATGTATCAGAAATGAAAAATTTGTATAGTCTGGTGATTCTCGCATGGAAATTGATTGAGAATCTCTATTAAAAATCTAGGGCCTCTTAGCATAATCACATAATCTAATTTTGATGTGAAGCAGAGTATTATGCTTGGGTCATAAATCGACGTGCTAAGTGAGACTTTTGTTGCAGTTTTGCAAGTGCATAATAAAGGTAGTTATCTAGTTTGTTAGATTTACAGCCTTTTATTAAGAGGTGTAAACTTCTTCATGTGAATGACCGATCCCTCTGTCTGTCCGTCCGTCCGTCCGTCCGTCCACCCGTCCGCGCTCTAACTTTCGAACGGTTCAACTTTTTTGAGTTCCGTTTTCGGAAGGTTTCAACTTAGATTGAGTCTGAAGATGGATCTTGTGGACCACACCACTCAAGGTCAAAGGTCACAGGTCACCAAATTTTACATAGCAACCCCTATCAAGTGGGGTGTTATTTTAAAGAAATTTGCTCGTAGACTTCAAAACGCTACTTTAAATTGTCATGTGACCTTTCGTTACCGCGTGGTAAGGTCAACCGGGAAATATTCGAATTCCTTGATCGCGCTTTTTGCTAATCGTATCTAGAAGGTCTCAATAAGACGAATGAAACCCTGTTTAGGGCGCATGACCTTTCGTGACCGCGCGTCTGGGTCAAACGCGAAATATTTGAATTTCTTGATCGCGCTTTTTGCTAACACACCACGCACTCACTCGGTACACACCGCGCGCTCATTCGGCACACACCGCGCGCTCACTCGGTACACACCGCGCGCTCACTCTACACACACCCCGCGCGCAAGTGACATTTAACGGTTGTTTACACCTCTTCATTATATACGTTTACAACGGTTTATTTTTTTAGCTGACAAATCAGGATCTTCTGTCGTCCGTCGTATGCATGTTTACATTTACTCTATTTTACCTTTTACGGTTATTAGGCTATAGTCATACTCGAATAGCAGAAAGTTATCGCTGTCCGATTGAATAACAAGCCGCGTTACGTGCCATGCTTCGGTTACGTTTTCCGTTGCATATCAATACCAAACTTTTTTTTATTTACCATTGCATAACTCTAGTTCGTATCTGGGGAGTACATCTCACTAGGAAATCGCTAGTAAAATATTTAGAAAATCCCAGAAATTTGTGTTCAGGGCTGCTGTCGTAATCAGACTTATTTTAAAACAAATTGATTCTAACCTCTAGAACTAATGGATGAGACTTTGCATGTTCGTATAGTAAATTCCAAAGTATTGTTCAAAACTTTAGGTAGAGAAACTAAATACTTCCTGGTCGGTTGTTATGCTAGGATAAGCGATTTTATTTCCCTACGGTTCAATACCTATGTATTACCAATTACGATTCAACTAGCTCTAGTAGAGTGGTTGCTGCAAGTGTGAAGTAGATCTCCAGTGAACTGCAAATTAATTTACCAAGCACTTACTATAAAGTGATGAATAGTGTTGGAAGTAAAATTCGATCTAGAGCCAATCCCTTCTGTTCTATTGTTCGAAAGTGTGAGGGAACAAACACATTGTCAAAGAAAAGTTATACTTGGGTCGTTTCTGTAGTTGGCTTTACATTAAAGCTATGAAGATTTCAGAGGCAGATATCTGCTTTGTTAACCGGGTATATGATTCTCTCATAGATAGTATATAATATGTACCTTTGAACAATTTATCTACTGTAATAAGTGTAACTATTTTACATGAATTATCAACCTTCCAGTAACTTTTTATGATCATGTTTTTCTAATTACGAATGAATGAACTGCATTTTTAATTCAGCAGAGTAATGTTAGTCAAATAAACTATACCAGATACCCTTCATAGAGCAAACCTCAACCAAAATCGCAACAACTAGGGGTAAATGTTACTATACACGTCCAGGTTATTGAAAAGAATTTCGATAGAATACTTTTTTGTTCATGTTTTGCATTCCTGTCACTGCATTATTTATTAAACTGTTTGGTTAACTGTGTAGTTGAAACATGACAAAATTATACATTTACACTAACTTAACAAATTTGAGAAAACTCTACGTCTGCTATTTTTTGAGGAGCAGATAGTTGCTAGAAGTTTTGCTGCCAAGTTGGAGACTTAACGAGACAAAATTTATTTCGAGACAGTGACACTTAAGACTTTAGTGGTATGATCAGTCATAAATTGAAACGACACAAATTGTCTTACAAACTGTTAACTGGCGTATCTAGACACAAGGGACTTTTAATAGAGCTCTTTGGCTCTCCAAATGGATTAACTCATTTGACTATTTTTAGTTAGTTATTTATATTAGTAGGACGTAACCACCGTTTCGATTGACGTGCAAGCGGTGGAAAGCCATCGTATAATAATTTATAAACTATATTCAGGCTCCAGATAGAGCAGATGGAATAAATACAGTCAACATTAAAGAGGTAGAACTGTTTCGGTAATTTTGATATGCTATAATGTAGCCAGCATGCCTAGCAGTCCAATCCTCTGAACCTCGACTAAAGAGTAACTTTCACTTGTATAGCTTCAATTCGTCCCTCGTGACCGTAAACATTGTTTGTTAAACCCATGTAATGTGCACGGGACAGCCTATTCCAGAATATAATTTATTTATAACAAATCTAAAGCCATATTATTACAAAATTTCGATTTTGTTGAGTGATAATATTGATATTGTTTGAAGAGGCACTCAACCAAAAATTAATATTTGTTGAGGGTTTGAGGTTGCCTAATAAGCATGCTCTTTACCCTTGGGAAAGCTTTAACTTTACGTGCTTAAAGATGCATGATGAAAATAATTCTTTGAACCGTTCATTCGGCGACTTTGATGATACTCACCAACTCAACCGTACAATAAGGACTTGTTCTGCAGAACAAACCCTTAATTTATGTATCTAGCAAAATCGTATAATATAAAGAGAGGAATAGATTTTTCAATTCCGTTCTGAAAATTGCAGTGAAGCCACACCCCTTGGAGAACTGTACTGTGGTGAATCAAACAACAAGCATGATTCATGTAGAATGTAGTGCTCATCGAGAGCTTCCCCGAATCCCGGATCAGCCGCTTTTCCGAATAATGCACGGTGATCCGGATAATCCTCATCCTAATCAGGATCCTGCAAAATATGGCCTCTTCCCTGAGTATTACGTTATGGAGGTTTGGGATCTCAAGAATCGTTCTATTCGAAGAAATTTAAGTGCCGAGGCTCCCGTCTTTATTCTCAAAGGTCTAGCTCCAGGCTCTTGGCTGAGACTCGTGCTTTATGCTGCCAACTCCCATGGAAAGTCCGACCCGCATATTATAGAAGCTGTTGTTGCTGGCGATGCGGAAAAGCATACTTTAGGTAACTCGATCATCTTTTCATGCTTTCTTTCAGAGTTAATAGATAATAAGCTTGTTGAAAAAATTAGAGAATTTCCGTGTGACCATCCCTTTCTGACCTTTCTCAATTTGATCAAAAGGGGAAAGAAACTCATTTGAAAGTGACGATATACGTGGTCATCTTTTGGAGATCAAATCTGTAACAAATACATTGAACTTAATTAAAATTAGTATGGATTATGTTCCCCGCTACTCAAAGCAACTATATTTTCTCTCTCTGTCAATAAGAATGTGAAGAAATTTGGCATCAAACCACGTATCTATCTAACCAGTTCCAACTTAAACCTTTCCGTTGATGAAAATGCATATCGTAACTTATTTCATTAACTCTAAACTTATTGTATTGTTTACCATCCATCCCCAGGCTAATGGGAGGAGGGACCTGCTCAAGTGAAATGAATAGAATTAAGAAGTTTGAATTTATGATCAAGCACAGGAAACTTAAAAAGAATAGAAAGGGTTCCGAGGCCAAACTAGAGCCGGAAAGACAGAAACAGCTTAACTTCCAAAAGTTCTCATCAGTCAGGGCCTTTTTTACTCAGTTCCTTCTAACAAAAGGCTCTATATTCATATTATCACTCAGCAAATAAATATAACATTATATTACGCAACTACGCCTCCACATTATATTTCACTAGCTTATTTCCCAACTTCAAGCTAACTTCCTTGCATTGGCTGCCTGTGGAATCGGAAATATAAATGAAAGTGCAATGGGACAGACAAAGTGAAAATTGGAGAGAAAAGTAAACAGTAAAAGTCAAGCGAGGAATCGGGCCCAGTACATATTATACACAATCTTAAAAAAGGGACACGAATCTTTATTCATTAACAAGAAGGCCACACCGCGAAAAATAGCAGAAGCTCCTATAGAGCACCATACCAGCGTCAGAACTCGTAGCAGAAGCTGTAAATTCACTGTTTTCACCATCTCCATCCTTGTCGCTCGCCAGTAAAAGTAAAAGTGGCAGACAGTCAGGGACCTAGCCTAGTAAAGACCAAACCAGTGTAGCTTAATTTCACCAAGCACAAGCTGAGGATTTGCCAAACTCAAGAAGCTACTGAAGTTGGAAATCAGTCGGTATATAGTTAGTTGGTTCTGCTGCTGCATGACACCCTCATGATTATTTCTTACTTTGCCATCTTCATCCTTTCCTACTTTTCCCTTTGTCCTAGTCTTGGCAGAACCCATTAAGAACAAAAAAGGAGACAATACTCTCTATCTTTGCCTCGTCCTTCCTCCTATTTACGCCTAGGTATAATGTAATGTATTCCTACTCAGGAGCATCAAGCAGCCAGAAGAAGCAAAACATCTAAAAAATTATAAGACCCACCAAACCAGATGAGGAAGAAGAAAGGAGGTGCAATCTAAATTCTACTGTCTCAGCAGTCCTCCTTTACCTCCTCCTTTTTTCAACCAAACCTTTTCTTCCTTATTACACAAGACGTATTTTTTGGCTGCATTAAAATGCAAATTCAAGTGTTAAAAACATCTGCGGCTTAGCCCTATTAGTGCTATTACCCGGTATTCCCATTCGTTAGGTTGAGCGGTCTCTTGCATAACCAACCGCACGTACACCACAGTCACGCTTTGGCCACAACTAACTAAAAACTAGCAGCTTGCAACCATGAAACCACCTCGTAGGCCGCCACCGCTTCAGTAGCGTTCTATTGAGGATCAGCGTCCCCATTTTCTGCTAAGAAATGTCAGCATTTATTAAGACAAAAACAAACAATACGATGCGGTATTTTCTTTTTAAGGATTTTTCAATTAGAGATGCTTTCTTTAAGATGTTAAGACAAAGCTGCTTCCTATTTTCTCATTTTCTAGTTGAATGTTTTTTTTATTACCTATCCAAGTATACGCACGCACGTGGTAGTTTAGTTGGTATTATCATTAATTTGCGTAGATTTTAGGTTGGGAGACGCGGTGCGGAATATGGAATAGGTAGCTTGTTTTATTTTACACATACTAAACTCTTCTCTGGGAGATGATTATTATATGTTGAGCTTTTTACATATTGTGAGTGGAGGCACGATAAAATATCACCGTTTGAGTGTCTGCATAGTGGAGAAGGAGTAATTACACCTTTTTGAGATGAAAACGGAGAAAGTAGAAAAGTTACCTCTGGGTTTTATACTTTTTGCTGTTAATTATTTCGTACTAGTTGCAGTTTCGGGCTTTTGTTCTCATAAGTCTGGGTCTTGTTCTTGGTTGCTTATTCACCCTTCATTACTTTGAATTACTGGAGACGAGAGAAAAAGAGATATTCTTGAGTAATTCTTCCGAGTACTGACCCATGTGGATTGAGAGTTGGGTTTACTCAAGCTTGGGACTAAACTCTGTACTTTCTTTCACACTCAGCCAAGCAAAAATATAAAAATGGTAAGTATATCTAGATGAGGACATGAAAGACAGAAAAAAATGGTGCAGTAGTCGTTATCTAAGATTTTTTATGCATTTACTTTCCCTCCAGACCTTGGAAAGAATTTCTCATGGGATCTAAAACCTTATTAACGTAAGCTAAGTTAATCCTTGGTAGTTGAGTGTCTTAAAGTTACAAAATTGAGCTTTGAACTGACTTAAGTTTGCGTTTTGTTTATCCCCAGGCTTTATTTTCAAGCACGAAGGCTAGCAAAAACCTTCAGTAACATTAAAATTACACGGAGGAATTACTTTCTTCATTCATTACCATTTACTACTACTATACTACTGCTATTTATAGTTACTGAAGGTTTAACATATACAAGGAATTATTTTAATGTTGATTTGGCTCCTAACCTCGCATTGAAGCTTGATGGAAGGGGTTTTCATTAGAGGTTTATTTTAACATTTGTTTCAGTTTCAGTAGATCCATTCCGTCTCTAGTAACCATCCTCTTATCCTACTTTATGAATCATTAATATCATCGCTGTTCCTTATTGTCGAGTAATAGCTTACTTAGTGAATTAACTTCCGTGTAATCTTGATGAATCCCTGTGTTTCCAAACATTTTACAAGTAGATCCTTCTCAGAGAATTATTTACCGGGTAACATAATTAAAATTACTATATACTAGTAAACCGCCACAGTTATAAGGCAGTTTGCTGGCAACGGACAGGCTTACGTATACGGAGTACGTACAATGAGCAATAAACCCCAGATCGGATTGGGTACACTCTTTATTTATAAATATAACATCAGAGTGAGTTGGAAGTTGGAGAAACAATCTTCTTGTAATTGCATGTAAATAGGAAACCATCGCCGTAAGGGGCATTATTTACAAGGATTTAAAGACGTAATTCCCTAAAACTACTGCAACATAGTATACCGACTTGCTGTGGAATAAAACTGTCACAAAATGGGGGTAAAAACGTACGGAATATCTAGAGAGGAAGAAGGAATGCGTTTATAATGGAATAAGAAGACGTAAGAATGTTTACGATAACATACAAACTACAAAACTCTTATTTCCATATAATTCAAACTGCAGCAGTTTACAACGAAACGTAAAACGGACAGTGGTGACAGAATTATAAGGCTTCTGGCAGTATGATTTCTTCGGTTACTACATTCATAAAATAAGGATGTGAAGATGAAAATGGACCATTACCAATATTGTTTGGGGAAATGGGATATTTCTCATTTCTGAGTTAAATTTACATTGTTTGTTGCGGGGATGTCGACAGAAAAACCAGGGGAGAGGAAGGAAAAGGATACATCACATGTATAAAATTGTATTCACTTTCCCCTAATGACTTGATAAATCAAGGGCTAGATTAACTATTCTGGCACCAACAGCCAACCACCTATGCATGCAAAACTGAGTTATATGCGAAGGATTCTCATAAGTTGTAATGGGAGGAAATCCCTAAAGCTGATGCTTCATGATAAAATATGTTGTAAAGGTAGAGTAGGCATATACACAATTGCGGGGGATGATGATCATTGATCATTATTCGTATGGATAAATTGAAAGTGGTTGGAAGATATGGAGAAATCATAGAAATGATGATGAGTCTACATGCTCATCTTTGTCAGGGGATTTTAATAGACATCATCCGACATGATTTCTTAGGGAGAGAAAGCTTTAGAATCTGTAGACGAGCCACTGATTGACTTCTCACTCACTGTGAAGGATGCAAAGGTTTCTCCTGGAGGAAATTGCTCTTGCTTAAGAGGGCATGAGAGTGGTGGAAATTGGAAATAATTCTCGATGAAAAATGAAAATTGGTTTGTGCAACTAAAATGATGATGGTGGTTATCATTTTACAAATAAAATTGAAAGGAAAAAAATAGGGATGTTAAGAATGAAAGGCCTTGAAATTGAATTTCTTACTTTTTGTGAATAAAGAAACGACCGAATCTGTTTTGACTTTGTCTGCTAAAAGAGGTTTAATTTTTGCTGCAGATTTTTTTATTGCAGTTTTTAGAATGGACCTCAATATTATTGTGATTTTAGTACTATTCCGCGATTGCATTAGTAGTAATGAACGGAAGTTCTGAAATTGAAGAAACTCAATCAAGCAGCCGGAGTGAGAAATGTGATGTATTTTTACTTTGAATTACTTGTCATCATATGAAACTAAGAGAAGAATTTCAATTTAAAATAAAAGTTACTATATAATGAAACTGCACGTCTTTGAAATGTGTATACCGTATTTCCCGATTTATTTCCCCCCTGAAATACTTTCGCACCTCGGTATAATTCCCCAGGGCAGGGGTTCGGGCCATTTGAAATAATAATTCCCCATCCCGAAATAATTCCTATTCCTCAAATTGAAACTTTTTTAATAAGAGATATTGAAAGTTAACTTTCACAAAGAATTTTAAACCTTTTTAATGGGCAATACCTAAAATAATTTTGAGAAGGGTTTTTGACCATTAAAATTTCGAATTCATTCATTAATCAATTAATATTTGAAGCAGAGAATGCATTTGTTTACTAAACTTTAAAATTATTTTTGTAATTAAATTAAGAAACTGCTTCGGAGAATAAATATAAAACAAAAAAGTACTAGCATTTTAAAATTTTAATGAAAAAAATACTACCCAAAAGTTGATAAACAAATAAATAATTAAACATTTTGCATTTCAAATGGTCCTCAAATTTTAATTACATGGTACTCATTCAGTTTTCAAATTTATTTTAATTACTGGGAACGGTCGGTGATTTTTAATTAAATGATAATTGCTCTGAAATTTTATTTACGTGCACCGTAAACGTAGAATATCTCTCATAATAAAATAAATTACTTTGTTGCGTACTAATACAAAGGAATAAAGATGAACTGAGATAGTGTGATATTATTTTATTAATTAAAAATTATAGAATAGAATGACTGAAGATATTTTTATATTTTCCAAGAACTATAATCGCAGACCGCAATGAAAAATTCTAGGCAAAGTAAGGGATTTCAATAATTCACAGGTTTTTAAAGAAACTTTACTTCATTTAACCAACTTTAGACCAAAAACTCAGCAAAAAAGTCTACTTTTTGCTGGAAATTTATTTTAAAAAGACTAAAACTTTCAAAAAGTCGGGATCTAAAACAAAAAATTTGATTAAAATAATAAAGTCCCACCCCGGAATAGTTCCCCATCCCGGTTTAATTCCCCATGGAAAATCGGAGTTTGAAAAAATAATTCCCCAGGGGAATTAAATCGGGAAATACGGTGTATTAAATTATGAGAAGGACGCTTTAGCTCTAGCTTATCTTCCAAATTGAATTGAAACGAATTCAGAGTTAAATATCCAATATTATATCAGTATTATTTTTATTATATTATAGTATAATAGGATATGGCATCCCTCCCTTGGCAAGCGTTTCTTCTAGTCCTCCTTTTTTGCAGTCTGTGTGTGGGTAGAATTACTGATCAAACATTAACTTTACAAGGATCGCAAATATTTTCCCTTCAAGTTTCTCACTAAATGATGTGGAATATTTCTAATCAAGTGCTTACTGACTTACCGCTAGGAAGGAGAAAATTTAGTTACTAGAAGTAGAATTCTAATTTGTTCTAGTCCCCCTGGTTGAACACGCAAAGTAAATTCTCGATCTCATCTCACTTCATCCAATTGAGACGGGTATGATAATGATGATAGTCGGAGTCGTAGTCATACTCGTAAAACAAATACAAATAGAGATACATATCACATTGTCCTCATGCATAATAGTCTCAACGTCATTTAACTTGGTTTATAATTTTACTGCAAAAAATGACTTTGAACTTTCGTCTCTTCTCTCGTCACTCTTTCATTCAGCAACTACTATAGTAGCAGCCTACCTTTCTAATTTTTTATTGCTCATTAAACGCACTGAATCTATGACCATGCTTCTGGGCCTTTTCAGGAACTGTTTTTCTTAAAAGTCCTTTAAACAGAATACAATGTAAAAGAATATGTGCTCGTTTTACCTGGAATCTTAACAATTACAAAATAGGGTTTTATGTACTTGCATGCAACCAGCTCTTTACACTAGGTAGATAGTTACTAAAGGTATGGACAAAAGCTGTCAGTCTTATTTTCTAAGGGACAATTTTGTTGTAAGCAGGTTGAGGTTGAGTTGGTTGATATAGTTGATTCAAATTCCCCAAATGGTCTGACTTGAGCCGTCTTTCTCTGGAATGGAATGAGAATGAATGTTTGTGGCAAATGTCTGGTTTGTGCCTTGGTTGGTTTCTTCGTTATTCCTACCAACCTAAAGTTATTTATATGTAGGTACAAATGCATGCATTACTATTACTAGGGTGGCTTCCCATTTCGGTCAGATTGGGATGTTCCTTCTACATTATAGGAATTCCTCTGTGTCTTGAAATCGTACCTAACTGAACTTTAGTAAGTACAACAACCATCGAGACAGTAAAGAGTACAGTCAGTTTTCCAATTACTTTTGAGGGAGAGAAAGCGCAAGCAAACAAGAGGACAATGGAGTTTTAGCCCTTTGTTAAGACGAAAGAAGAAAAGGCCATTTCCCCATTAGAGCTCGTATACCATTTACTTCCACAGCTCTATCTATCTCTATCTCCATTCTCAATGAAGAGTAGTAAGTTGTTGTAGTGGTTTATAACCAATGACTCCCTTTTGTACTACTACTTGGCCAAAACTTCCTTATTGCACTTCTGTGCGGAGTCATTTATCAAAAAATGAATATCATCTCTTTCTTTCCCATCCTATCGCAAATCCTCCAATCTCACCATCTCTCCTCGTTTGCTCAAATTCTAGAAAAGAAAATATATAATAATGGGAGTAAGCAAGCGAGTGGCATTGTTTGTATGCATTTATTTATACACACCCCAGCAGCCAAGGTATAAACTCAACTCTAACATAATATGTGTTGCAAAAAGCAGAGTAGAGTAGACGTCTGCTAAACTGGATGGGTGATTTAGGCATTTTCTTTGCAGCAGCAGTACGTAGACATGTCTAACCAGCTTTTAGACCAGTAGATATAAACAGACAGTGTATGTGTGATTGTAGGAATTGTAGGAATTGTAGATCAAAATCAAAACTGGGCCCGACTTTTAAGGGTCTTGTATAACCTACATAAAATAGTTAGGTTGCTTGGTTTTGCAAGCTACTCGAAGAAAGTTCAGGTAATAAGGAAAGGATCTTGTTTCACATAAGAATTTCTTTTCTCATCCTATTTCTTTTCTTTATTATATAAATCTGTTGTAAAAGATGGATAATAAAAGGTAGGATCAGATTCGATCATTTTATTTGTTAGAAACGCGGAGGTATTCTTTTTCTAGTCTTGTTGGGATTTCCGACTGCTATAATAATGCTTTATGTGAATCATATTTACCTCTTACAAAGGAAAGGAGGTAATAAAATAATGTTTCTAGCAAAAACGTTTTTTACATTTTCTTTTCCAAGGGGGACTGTGCATGGTACAGAAGATGGATTTAGACATATCTTTGTGCAACAGCTTAGAAATAAGTTCATTTTGTGCATTCTAGCATTTTTTCAATACCACTATTATAACTTTTTTAGACAATAATTTAGTTTGTCTCTCATAAGCGAACCAGATTATATCACTACAAAGATTTAGAAAAGTAATCGCAACTTTCGCAACTATTAATTTGTATGTTAAGGAGAGTTGATTTTGTTTTTTAATTACATACACCAGCCCAGAAATTTGTCAAGCTTGAATTCAACGGTATGTGTTGTGTTCTTTGCTGACTCTACTACCCTAAATCCTCGCCCATATGCCGCGGCTTATAAATGCAGAAAAAGATGTTTTGAAGCATGTTTAAAATAGGAGAGATACCCCTTTTAGTATGTAAAGGATAGGCGTGAGGCACAATTAATGAGGTGGCATATGGGCGAGGATTTAGGGTATATTTTTTCGATTCCCAATTTAATTGCACTCTATTTTTAATGCAAGGCTCACAAAGTGAAGGAAGATATGCAATATGCATGATCCACGTCTGGATTAATAAAGGTAACCTTGCTCCTGTCTCATATAAAACTATTCCTTTTTTGGCTAAAGGAAGGTTGAACCCAACTACTTTAAGGTTCGTCTTCCTCAATACTTTGAGCTTTAGCGAGTGCATAATCTGTCCGTTCCATTAACAAATCTGACTTTTTGAATAACCTGAAGGTTAACTGTATAAGACGGATAAAATGACAGAGTGAAACCTTGAGTGAAGTAAATGTTCATTTCGTACTTCAAACAAGCATTCTTTCCTGTTCCTGGCCTTACTTGACTGCTTGTACATTGCATTGGCTACATCAACGTCAACCTCAACCTCAGTACGCCTGCTTTCTTCTTACACAAAAACAACTCGTGATGATTTTCTCCGCGGTCGCGATAGAACTAATTTACCGTCCACATACGCAAAATTCAATGCATGCCTAGTAAGAAGATAGACTAAAAAGAATCTTGGAAGATGTTAGACAACCAACTTATATATAGCTTCCAGTCTTACGGTGATACAGGGTGACATTTATTTCTAGCACCGAAATAGCGACTGTTTTAACTTTGACAAAAAATGAAGTCTTTGATTTCCCGTTCTTTCATCTTTTTTTGAAGATCTCGTTACTGTTTTTCAACGAAAATCCATCCTATCCATCCTAAATCCTTCGCAGGTCTTTAGTTAGACTGTGATGAAAGTACTATCCATATTCATACTATGAATACCAACGCAAGAAGCTACTTAGCCTCTTACAATTTTGCAAAGACCTGCCTCACAAAATTCTACTTATGCGTTAGTATGTATAAAACGTATCACTGTAAAATCCTGTACATTGAATGTAGCAAGGAACCATTCTTTTCTCCACTCTTCCTGTCCTTCATAGTGGAAAGGTTGAGCAGGGGAATAATGATAAAAGAAGACGAAGTAGAATGTATAAAAAATTTATCAGGAACACAAATCTCACAAATCCCTCCGTATGTAAAACAACTTTACCCTCATGGCATCCCATTTCCATCTCCGCTCATTCATTTCACATTCCGTTCATTGCTTTCTCCATACGGTTTTGCTCTCTTCTGTGGTGGTATACGGGTATGGTTTTTTTTACCGGTTCTACTTTTATCCTTTGCTTTTTAACTTCTTTCTTGGCAGAGACAACTTAGCGATTTGTATTATGATCTTATCCTCCATCCTTCCCCAGTCTAGGCTGGGAGTTAGTACCAAACTGAGTAGTAGCAGTTGGATGGAACTGGTAAGGTTATTTCATCTGTCATTCTACATTTTATCTTCGTCATTTGACACGGTTCTTTTAACACTATTTCCTTTCATCTCTTTTACTCATTTCCTTCGTGCTAATAGACTAAATGGATGCTTTTACGGCTTCCAAATATATTTTTTTAGATTTTGCCCCTTTTTGTTGTGCGATGCAAATTATTATTTATTTATTTTCCTTATTTGATCCTGAGTACCTGTGCCTAAATAAGTATTGATTGGTTGTTGAATGGCTTCTTTTTCTTAATTTAGTGACGTAAATTGGTTTTTAGTTCATATTGTGTGCTATTGAAAAAACAATGACATTTCTCCTTAAAATTATTTAATAATAATTGTAGGGACGCATCGTCTGGACTAGACTAGACTAGACTAGCCTGGACCAGATAGATGATTATTTTACTGAACTTACTTTGAGAGCGTTATAACAGAGAAATAATGAGATCAAGCGGTCGTTGAGAAATTAAATTTTGGTTTCACGACTCAACTCCACAGGTTCCGATGTAAGCCAGTTGTAAAATATTTAAAGTTGCAAATAACAGCAAAAGTTTATTACATGAGCAAACAGTTAAGCCGTACATTTCGTGACAGTTGGTCAGACAAGTTAGAGAAACCGAACGAAAGCTTCAAATATCCTGATGCAATTACTCGGACAAAAGTAACCTTGTATATACGTACAGAATAATCCTCCACGGTACGATGGTTGCCCAGCGCCAGGTCTAATTGATTTGGGACCGTTTTGCCGACGACTTCTTAAAAAGCTCTCCGTCAAAAGTAATTGATTTACTTGAGACGAGAGTTTATCACTGAAGGAGCTGTGCGAGTGAATAGCCTGTTAGAACCTATTAGGATTCCCACGGGCAGGGGTTAGCAAAGGTTTCTTTGGGAGATCGAGTATCACCAACCGAGCAGCCCTAGCAGTTGGTTTACAGTTGCAGGAGATGGGAATACGAATACGCGGACAATTTTGCGTGATGCTTTCTCTTAAACTAGTTACAAACCATTGGCTAAGTAAGGATCGGGTTCAGGAGAGCAAATTGTTATTTGCAAACGAGTGAAACTAGCTCCCAGCAGCTTAGCAAGAAAGTGCATGTATGTGTTGTGAAGGGAGGTTGAGGAGGAAAAACTAGACTTAACAAACTCGTAGGATTAGAAAAAGTATAGCCTTTTAGAAAAACCTACCACAGAAAGAGTAAATCTTAAGGCAATAGTGTAAAAGTAACTTTAGCTGCAAGAAAGCACTATTGTGTAAGCGTATTTGTGACAGAGGTTAGTTTGGTACACACGGAACTTTTATAAATTATAAATTACTCCGGAGATACTTTTCCCTTGTTAACTAACTCTTGAGTTAACGAACGAGAAAAGAGAGTTAAGAGGTTGGTTAGTTGCAATTTAAAATGATTGTGTTGACACACTATACAGGGGCTAGTACGAGTAAGATGGAGTTCTTCCCATTAGCGGCCGTTGGAGTTGGATTGGCTGTGGTAGGAACTTTGCTTCTCCTGTTCCTAGTAATGTTATTTAGAACACGTCTCACATCCGCAAACGGTCGAAGTCGAGGACCAGTGACTCATCAGCCAAATAATTCTCACCCGTTGGAGAAACCAAATTCACTCATGTTGACTTCTGGGTTGACAACAACAACCACGAACGACACCTCTTCCACGACAAATAACTCAGCAGGATATCGGCCCTTAGCCCAATCGAAGGCTGAGGCTGATGCCAATCCAGACATTATACCGGGTGCCAACAACTTCCCCGCAGGTAACTTTCTCTTCTTTCTTCCTGGAATAAAGTGTCCTACACATCCTATTCTCATTAGGCAGGAGCAAATATAATCAGCCGCTATAAGCTGGATAGAACTTAACTATATCGAATTGCCTTCTGATCTTTTAGTTAAGGTAGTTTATATGTATAAAGTAGGAACTAGTAACGGATAAAACGCAAAGCTGTTCTTTTGAATGCAGTAGTCGTATTTAGTTGAAGGTATTTTCTTCGCATATCTTCGTGGTCATAAGATTTTATTTCCTGCGGTTAGAGGATGCTTGAAATTTGAGACTTTCATACACTAAGTAAGTACTATTAATAATGCGGTGGGATTGTTCTGTAACGTATTTCAGAGTACAAGGAAGAGCTTCAGAGATCGCTTTCCCGGAAAGGAATGTACATCCCCACTTCGGGCTCCATGGTTCAAGAAAACGGGCAACATCAACATCAGCCAAATGCATATTCAAACAACACCCTTCCAAACCTGAAGCCTAGGAATTTCACACAAGGAGCTGTTGCTGGTGGGGGAAATGGGACATATCATCCACAACCACAGCAGCAGGCTCATCATCATTATCCCACCAGCCAACAGCACCAGTATCAGACACTGCATCATCCTCCGACGAAATCAAATTATGTGAAAGATTACCCTCCTCCTCATTATCATCCCACTTCCCCGCCTGCCAATGACTATAATACGATTTACATAAGGGATAAGCTCCTTCATGATAGTGATATCCCTGAAAGCTGTGTATGAAATTTGGCAAAAACTTACTACGTTTAAGCATCTAGGCCAGTAGCACTAGGGAGTGTGAAGCAGAGAGGCTTTGCAAGTTTACATTATATTATTTATTTATGACATGAGAAAGTAAGTAAGCAAATTTATCAAGATTTAGTTTAGCTTTAACTTTGTCGCCTGAAACTCGTATGTATGACAATGGCATAGCAGACTCAGCTTACACTGTGACTGTGCACAACAGTGGGTAATATAAATATGATACCCGGGCGACATGCCGAGACGATGCTAAGAGATTTTGAATGGCGTGAATACCAATTTAAGAGCATACATGGATGGGTTAAGCATTTGGTACGATAATTGGGAAAGTTTTTAATAATATATAATAGTATGAATAGCGTGAAAAAGTTATACAAAGTTGGATTCCTTATTCGCTACTCGCGTCCTATTCTAATTCCACTTCATTGAAATTTCTCTTGCTGCAAATTCATACGGATGAACTAACAGCGAAATGAGAGGATGTGTGGATGTGACATTTATTCAATTTTATAGGACAAAACAATAAGGCTGCTTTTTATGTGGAAATTTATTGAAACGACGACTGTCCACCGCTTTCTTAGTCTGAAGATGAGCCAAATCATTTACGAATACGATAAGTTTTTGCCCATCTAAGGTAGTACTATGCATACGATGGTATTATGGTACGGTAGAAGACACCGGACAAGGAGGGAAGGCTTTGGATTCATTCCATAAGTGCTTTCTCTTCATGTCAGCAGACCCAGATAAGATTTGTATTTCTCGGTATCTGTCTTCGTAAAACTAAAACCTTGTGAAGGTTTGTTGTATGTATGGAAGCTTTCGAGCATTCCATTCCCTTCTTTTTTGGTGGGACCCAGATAAATCTGTAAGAACCCCGTGAAAGTCTGTGACAAGTGGCAGTATTCTAATTCAAAGCGGCTTATCTGGAAAATAAATGTTGGCCTCTAAATATGATAGATGGACAGCGTCAGCCTATTCTTAATCCTTATTCGTGTTGCGATTGTGATTGTAATAATATTACTATCTAAAGGAAATAAAAATAAATGTGTCATCATTCATGTCGAATGTGTGTGTACCTTGGCTTTAAAAAGAAAATAATAAATAAAGTGGAAACTTTAATGCACTCTTGTTGTTTTACAATTATTTATCGGAATTTAAGGAACAGTCCTCTTCACTGAGGAAATAGAAAAATAAACTAGTAAAATTTGCATGAGACTACAATCTTACGCTAAGGGAGCATTGTCAAATTAATGTTTCGGATTACATTCCCAATTTAAAGTGCTCTAAATCCCGATTCCCAAATCGATCTATGAAGATAATGGCTTTGGAGATTTTGATTCCCTTTCTAAAGACACGTTTAAATTTCTTGTATTGGATAATTTGAAAAAATTTCCTCACGCTTTGACCCCCCCCCCTTTCCAATGATCCAGTGGTTTTTTTAAATAGGGAAAGTGCAGGTTAAACAAATTTTTAAACCAAACCATGAGCTACCATACCACTCACGATTAAATGCCACCTTGAATAAACAATCTAAATTAGAAATGAAAACTAGTTTAACCATCAATTCCCGACAAAGAGCTGATTTTCTCTTTCCACTTCCTCAAAGAAAACTTTCAATCCTGCACTGGAGACTCCCAGTTGTAATAAACTTGTTGGATTATTTGCACTTTCCAAAAAACACAATGGCTTTATTTGACCAACAAACTTTAAGTGGAGCATTTTTTTCATTTGATTTCTCTTTTCCTTTCTCCTAGTAAATCGTCCAAAAACTTCTAGAAAACCGATTGAACAGGATAGGGAAGAAGAGGGTATAGGTACCTCTATGTGGAACTACAATCTAATATAGCACCTCAAATACCACCTTAAGGGGTACGGCGAGACCACTATATACTATTGTCACTGCAAATCATCCAAGTGCAGCTTTCTGAGTCCAACAGTGGTAGCAGATACACTTTCTTTATTAAGCTGCCTATCTTTATCGTAATCGAACGATAGTTTTTGTGTGAGGTTGCGGTTTTAAGTCCAATTGCGGACAATTCTTACTTAACTTGAAGAATGAAAATTTACATTGCTTGATTTGGACGCAATTATTCGTAGCTTTTATTTAGTATTCAACCAAAAACGCATCCACGTCATACTTTCTGGAAATAATGATAACGTCGCATATACTGTTTACTAGTTTGGTTTGCCCATCGCAGGCAATTTAGTAGTTTCTGATTCTCAGGTGTAAGCGTAAAGCTTCCTAACACACACCAATTCATTAAAGGTGTATTATGCCCTAAACGTTTATATTTTTGACCAGATGTGAATCTTTTCATTCTTCTATATGGGGTTTGTTTAGAATTTACAATTTTATACGACACGCTTTCGGTAAATGAGCAGTGTGGGGATTGTTTGGTGAGTAAATGAAATTGGTGTGGTTTTGAGAGATGATAATAACGTATATCAACTTTATTTGAGTGTACGTGTTTTAGTACGGTAGTCAACTATTATAGCACACAAACGTTTCTCGGACAGAGGGACAGAAGTAATTTAATAACTCTTTCAAAATGACTTTAAAAAATTTCTTCCCGCATACTGTACAAAAGGTAAGACGGATTGTGAATGTGTTTGTAGTAAACCCTTGCTACCATGTTTTATAATCTTCGAAGAAAGTTGTTCATATAGTTTTCTAAAAATTGCAGGTGATTTTTCTACTTCATCTCTGACGGAACACATACTTACGTGTGGGACGTGATTGTTGTAGTCAAACCAAAAATTGAAAAACTTTCAAAAAGAAGTTCTACTATCTACACTACAATTCTGCTCCCCAAGTCTTTATTACCTAGACTCTTTCATTAAAGTAAACCATCCGCTTAAAGGATTCACCACCATTGGTCCCATTACAATGAAACAGTTCTTTATTTTTTGGAGAACAAAATTCCATCATCTCTAATCTACACTTCTTCTTACTGGGTTTTATGAACATATCTCCCATCCGTTGTCCTTTTTAGCCCATCCAAGGGGCATATGAAACGACCATACCGTGTGTCCGCAGGATAACTCAGAACCCGAATGGCTAAACGTTTGCAAACTGGTGGCAACTGTGCCAACTAGTTGCAATGCAAACGTTGAGACTGATTGGTCCAGTAAAGGACCCGTGGGGGTCAATCAACCTCCCGGGTCAGTCAACACAACCGATTTGGCTGAAACTTTGCACTTTGGTGGCAACTGTGGTAGCTAAGCGCAGTACAAAAGTTGGGACTATTCGGTTCAGCTAAGGACCCGCGGGGGCCATAAAACCCAACGGGTAGAAACTTATGAAAAATGTGTGCGATTAGTTTTGCGTGAAGCGAACGTAAAGTTGCACAGACTGCGCGTACGAAAGAGACCGGGCAGGATGACAAGTAAGAAAACAGGGGATGTGGGGGGCAGGGTACCCACTTCTCGTTTAACGTAATAAGCCATATACCTAAAACCTCCTTGGATGGGCTCTGGAAGCTGCACCCGAAGGGTTTCTTTAAAGTATCAAGTATCAAAATATTTGATTGATTTAAAATTTAAGATTAAGGTGCAAGGAAGAGTCACTTTATCATCACTGCCAATAAATTTAACAACCGCTGAATAGTCAACCTTGTGATTTTTAAAACTACTGCAAGTACCGTTTTACCAAAAACATAACGTAAAACATAATAAAATTATAAGCAGGTTGAAATCATAAGTACGTGTTAAGATTAACACCAGCTTAGCAAACTTATTATAACTTGGTGAATGAGAATTCAGGACTATAAGCATACCAGAAACTTTATTCCCCACATTCACCGGAAACATAGCCGAACTTTTCATCTTATTTGCTTGACTACCATTAGAAATGATTGACAGAATCAAACCCTTCAAAAACGTGGAGCAAAACATGAAACAACTTCTGAAAAATAACTTCATGAGTAAAGTAGTTTCCCTCATACGTTAAAATTTACTAGATTCATGTAAATAATAAGATGGGTGTCTTGCATCAAATATGATGAGAAGAGACACAGCTCAACAAAAGGTTCAAGAGTCATATTTTGCATAATCTGAACTTGTCGTCAGAATACAGAAGAGGAGCTACTACGTTTGTCTTCAGTTTTGCTCTTAGTTTTTTACCATCTGATGAGTAACTGGCAGCCTTGGTCTAGCCGTGCAACAAAGTATGAGTCTACCAGCAGAAATATTAACTGCAGACGAGGTACCAAAATTTAAGACATAATATTACAAGACACAACAGACTAGACGATAAGACGGCAAAGGGGTGGGGAATTGATAATAAAGTTTGGCAAGATTCGTGTTAAGAGTATATTTTCCCCTTCGGCTCTGCCAAACTCTCATGTTCTACGGTGTCTCATTAGTAAGTGCGATTATAATAATGCTTATAACCCAAAGAAATTTCGTATTTCTGGTTTGTTACTTTCTCCCGAAGAATTATTTGACTCAAGCCCACACTGCCTGCCTGCTTCTATAACTAGTAGCAAAAGCTTGGAAGGGAGACTGACTTGAGTTGACTTTAGCCACCTCGACTTTGTCAACTTTATCACTCAAATGGCTTTCTAGGAAAAGTTTTCCATTTCTATTTTGGTTGGCTGGCTGGCTGACTTGACACAGTGAGTTTTTCTACGGATTTATTTTTTCTTCACTTGCTCTTAGTTCTTTTTTGATAGGTAGATTAGGTGTATATAACATCATAAGTTCAGTGGTTAGGTATAGGTATGCAATGGATGAAGGCTCGCTACAGAATGATGAAGGCCCTTATATATTCTGTTCTTTCAATCTACTTTTACTTTCACATTACTTTCTTCACTTTTTCTCTTTTTATGGTGCAAGTGGTGTTAATACTTGGGTGTGTGTAGGTGCTAGCTTCATTGGTTTGAGTGGGAGAAGGATAAGGGTATGCTGGAGGGGTTAAGGGAACGTAAAAGTAAGTAGGAATTCCGGCCAAGTCCGAGAAAATTATGGGTTTAAGCTAAACTGGCAGCTGACACAGTTAAGTCGAGCTCTTCAACTTGAGTTGGCTTGAATGGGGAGAACTGAATAGGATTTAAGATTTGGGTCGACTTGAACTGTCACCTTTGGTTAAAAGCTGGTTTCTGCAAATTGATTTCGTTTAGCAGCCCCCACCTAAAGAGTTTGTCGATACTTTCTTGAGATTCTACTTGACTATTTAACTCATCCCCCACTTAGGTTCAAATGTCTTTGTAAAATTAAACAAGTTTTCCTCCAGAGAGTAAATTGAATAATTTTTTGGAACTTTGACAAAAGTTTTCTCATCTGAGTAAAACTAGTTGAAGTCATACCCTCTTGATTCTTCTTGGCCGTTTGGTCGTATATGAGTTCAATTTTGGGTAAGAAAGGCATTTACGTTTAAAATTGATTTGAGACAAGTTTTTAAGCATACAAAATGTAGCACTTGATATTTTTTAAAGATCAGATGCAACTTCAATACAATTAAAAAACTATTTCAGTGCAGTTGTATGTATAATCCTAGATAAACAAAACCTCCTCCAAGCAGCTATGTTAGCCCAGTCAATTATTTTATCACCGCGCTGCACGTTTGACTTTTTCAAGTCTGCTTGTGTTTCGGGACAGTAACTGTTTAATTTATCCCATTTTATATTCAACCATAACACTGGTTGGATGTACGCAGCTTCTTTGGTATCAGCTAAAATATTTCTTGTGGGACACAGCCCCCACACAACGTTTATTCGTCCTTAAGTTTGGTTTCTTTACCACCCAGGGAGTTTAAAGCTTTTTGAAAAGTAAAAATCGAATTTGGTCACTCAATAATGCTCTGGTGCCTGAAACTTCGGATGTCACCAAACGTAATTTTGTTTGCTGCTTATTTATAAAGAAAAGTAAGTTCCACAATTTTTCAAAATTTCAGGCCAGAGTCTTGACCCCCATGGGTGTCTAAAGCTTTGGATTTTACCAAAAATAATATGTTATTTGTTACTTTGAACAAAAGTAGGATCTATAATTTTTCAAAACTCTGACCCCCACGGGTCATTGGGTAGTCCGATCAGGCTGGTTTACGAACTTAGCCTGAGATAGCAGGCTTGGACATCCTATGCAACATTTTTGCGGTGTGGTGTCATTATTTCGAGAGTTATCGAAAAAACGGGTTACGTGACTACATAAGCCCAATTGAATGGGCTAAAAACTTGACGGACAATCAAATATATAGCTTCAATTTAAAACATGGCAAGAGCTGTAGATCCACCGAGGCCCCTGCGTGCCCTATCCCAGAGAATAGGGGGGGGGGGGTAAACAGTTCATCCTGTTCCGGCCCCGCTTTCTCCGGAAGAGATAAAAGTAACAAAATAGCGATTAAAAATACCGACCAAACAAATAGTGGGGTCCGGTCTCAAGTTATCCCAGCAGATCGTATATTAATAATTGTTGTAATAAAATTTACTGCCCCCAAAATTGAGGAAGCTCCGTTGAGTCAGTTTGGCATATTTTCTTGCTCAAAAACAAAGAACGATTTTTGGCTAAAAGCTGAAACCCTTGATTTAGTTAGCTGCCAACAACCGAGAAAGGCTACATCTAGCAATCAAAGTTTCATTCATTCAAAGTAATTAGCAGTAGAATTCAATCCACACTTCTAAACTGTGTAGCATCTAATCTTAAGAGATGTGATGCCAATTACACAGAATAATTAATTATGTAAAATGGAGAAAACATGGAGTAGAGGAAATTGGATTTAAGCCACTTACATTATAAATAATCTCATCAACTTCTTCCACTCTCCCAACAACACTGCACAGCATGATTTCATTATCAGCCACGACTAAGTAGTCTATCCTATCTGTAGTTTAAATGAAAACCCTTATTCTTACTTGACGGGATTAATTTATCCTGTTCAAACAAAGAACCATACTAACGGGTAAAACGGCTAAAAGTAACTTTCTAGCTATTCAAGAATTTTAAGGTGACAGTTTCCTTATTTCCAGTTACATGTGAAATAATCTCGACGCTAATTTGGGCAATTTCTAATGATATTATCCAATTTGTTTCACGTATAAAATCAGCATATGCACATCTTCATTCTTTAGAGATAAAGTGTTTTCGCCACCGAACTTTAAATTAAATCGATTACCAGCTTAGAATCAGTGAATCATAAAATGTATCTGTAAAATGCAGTTATTAGTTCTGATTATTCCAAGAGAATGCAAGTTCGTTAACAACTTGCTTTCATTTCTTCCAACCTCTTTCTCAAGTAAGGAACTGAAGCATGGCAATAGAATGAAATCAGATATGGATGGGACACAGTAAAATAGTCAGTAGTCAGTAGTAGCAGGGGTGTAATCGTATCCATCAAATTCAAACGAATCATCATCGCATCGCACAAACTATTTTCCAGCTCGTCACCTTTTGAACCTAGCAACTGAATATAACAAAGCCTAACTAACACTTGAAATCACATTCCATCAAAATCATCTACATCTGCAATGAATCGTATATCATTGTACACTCTTCGCAGATCAACTTCATACACAACCCGAGCCTTTCGAACCTTTCATAAGCCGTAATGTTATACTGCTTCGTATTATTTCCGAAATCTGTGGATCAGACCTTATAGACAGAACAGTTTTCCGGAGTTATTTCACAGAATGATAAAAGCACAAAGAAAAGAATCATGTTCTCAATTTCTCGCACGAGCCCTTTTATGAAATTTACTAGAAATTTCATTTCGACAGACGCCTATCTTATCGCCTTCGCAGCAGTAGCTAAGCCAGTGGTACGTGGCACTAGCAAAGAAGAAAGACACAAGCATTGCTATTGCTTGGTTGGAACCATCAACAGCAAAGAAAATTCGCTCATCAACAAAAAAAATCGGAAGCAGTGAAAAAGATGATGGAAGAAGAGACTCATTCTAATGTTATACATGAGATTTGTAAACGTGATCGACATTGAAGATAACCGTCATCATCATCTCATCATGCTTTTTTTCTTACTCCTCATAAGATCACCGTCATGACGCACAGCAACCTTTCTCTCGTCTCCCTTTATTTCCAGGTTTCACCTCAAACAACTAAAACATACTTATCCGTTTTTGCTTGTAGTTCTTAGGAGTTTTCAGAAAGAATTGTAACCATCCACATCCAGTCACTGTAATAGCAACATCATCTCTATGTATATTCTATAATGGTATACCAGAAACAAATCAAAGATGAGCTGACTGCTGTGCTGGAAACATGAAATTTTTATAAAAATTGCTTTTACAACTACACAGCGAAGAACTCGTTATTGATAATGGAGCTTCGTAAGTAGTAGAGGAGGGATGTTAAACTTGAAAAAGAGTGGAAGAATACAGAATAATAAGATCTTATTTAATGCCTGGCCGCAATTTTATTTTTGCTGCTTTATCAAACTTATGTTTCGCATCTTTCGACCAGTAGCAAAAACGTTCTAGCTCTAGCCAGTGAAGCATCTTCTAGATTTATCAAATAAGCGAGGCCTTTCATACATACGTACGTATCTATTTTATTATAAGACTTCGCCTTAATTTAAGAAATTTCCATTACCATTTATTAGCATCATGTCTACCTGAATGTCCCTTATTCATAATTCACATCTGCTGCCCTGTGATGAATAGGTTCCGTGCTTCAGCTGTGAGGATATCAAATGTGTACGCATTGTGTAAAAGTGTAAGTACCAACTCAAAACTTGGTAGAAGTAATGTACCATCCGTATCTTAGGTTTTGTACGGTAAGAAGGTGCCTAGATAAGGGTTTCATAAATAATCCAAAAAACCCTTTCACAGCTTTGACAATGATTATTTCTGATAAAATAGGGAGCTTTTGTGAAGCTTTTTATGCTACTTTTATTCGCTTCTTCTCCAACTCGGGAATCCTTCGCAAAGTTATCTCACAATATCCATTACTCTCTAGTTCCTACCATTTAAGATTTTATTTTATACAAGAATATTCGGAATTGGTTAGAAATTTTAATTTTTCTTGTAAGACGAACAGGCTTTATCTTTGGGGATAAAATGCAAATGTAAGACCTAGGTCGGGATCTTGATTGAGTTGTTCAACATCCAGATGCAGCAGATGGTTGGTCGCTCTCTGTCTTGTGAATTACTTACTTTCTTTAATAAGATTTGTGGCGTAAAAATGGAGGACTTTTAGCCTGTTCTCTGTTGATATCTGGTACGTAGGTTTATCTGTTAGGGTATGCATTCCCAAGACGGAGATCAACCTTCGTTGCTGGAGGCTTTTATGACTAAGATATATTATTATGTGTAATGATGGGAAAGCAGCTTACCATTTTCCCTTTAGGTCGTTAAGAATTCTTATATGTATTTCTCGTTTGTAACCAAGTACCCACCACTGCTTCCCGTTGAGAACCAGTTTAATCTAAACATTTGTTCCAAGAAATTAATTTCTCAAAATGATTCATGATAAGATCTTGTTTGCTCATAATAAATGTTTTTTACTGTCTTTCTCTTTGGTTTTTACGGTTCTTGATAACCCAGAATTGTGATTTCTACGCGAAAAACTGGCTTTCTAAGTCTTTGCTTGGGTGTCCGGACAGCTTGGCAAAGTTATAATGCAAATGGCATTTTGGCAAAAGCATTTTGGCAAAACTAAGATGTCTAACTAATTTGGCAGAAGTGCAATCCAATTTGGCAAACGTAAAATTCATTTTGGCAAAACCAAAATCTGTTTTGGTTTAAAAAGTTTAAATTAGTCGGAATGAAAGTGACGCTATAAGAGAATTAAATATCCATAAAAGATAGTCAAATTTCTACAGTAGGTTACTTGGATTAGAGATAGTCAAATGAATGACTTAAACTATCTCTGCCAAGAAGAGATGAGTACCATTAACTTGGCTTTTATCATTGCTTTGACTACCTCTCAGTTGGTACCCACTTCTCATTTACTCCCTCTTCTCTAAGCTAAACCCCCAAATTTCAAAATTAAATTTTTATGTCCTTGTTATTAGCCATACAAAATCGAAAGTTACACAACAGTTGGCTGCAAATGGGGACTGTTAAGCCCGTAGAAGTAAAACATACACATCCGAGTTCTAATATTGCATCAACAGAAAAATCCGCCAAGCTGATTAGGAAAATGTTTATTTGTGTCTTGAAAGTGGAGGGTTACCATCATTTCTGAAACTAAGTTATCGAAACCTCGATACCCCTTTAGAAAATTATGTAAACCGAATTTGGGCCAATTTTAATCTGGAGAGGATGAAAAAAAACGGCTCGGAAAGATTGTTAACCTTACCCCGGAACCAACTAAATAAAAATCGCTTGTGACAAAAACTTTGACTTTTAATAAACCAAAATTGGAATTTGTAAACACTTTGCAACATAAATTTAGGGTTTGCCAAACTGATTTTTCTTTTTGCCAATATGCATTTTAATTTTGCCAGAATGATTTCTTAATTTGCTAATATGCTTTTCTATTTCGCCAATGCGCGCTTTCACCCTCTACCAATTTGTCTTTGCCAAATTAAATGTACGTTTTGTCATACCATCTTTGCCAACCTGTTCGTGAATCTTTGCTTGTACTCAGCTAGATTTTAATCCATGTTAAGCGAAAGCAAATGGATACGTCTTTTAGAAAAAGTCTAGGGAAAGAGACACCATCTTTTACACCTACCGTATAGCTTTCACATCTTTCTGGGTTCACTTGATGAACAACCATTTATTTTAATAGTCATGAATCATGAATGCATTAATGGTCGTTACAATTTTTTGATTTATATCGAGAAAAACGTGGTCCATGACCGTAATGTAAAAATCATTCAGTGAAGTACCAATCTATTTAAATTGCGTTGCAGCGAATAAAAAACCGCTTATATGTAATCTTAGATTAAAAACTTCTACAAAACAAATACTAAATCTACATACTCCATATATTTGACCATAGCATTAAAAAACAAATATTTTATCCTTCTAAATACCTGCTGCCAATCCTCCTCTTCCCAATTTTTATTTCCTAATACTACCACCCAGTATCGATCGACCTGAGAAATAATCTGATATTGCTTTCTAATCAATCCCAGTAATCATATTACCACTTTCCCTATATCTTCTTGGCCCACTACAGAGAAAGCTTGAGGCAAACACAAATTAGATTTGTGGACTACAACGAGGTGCAAAATCTTTTTTCTCTATGAATTGACAGTAGTGAATTCCCTATACGATCAGCATCAAATAGATCAACCCAAATGAGAGACAGAACGTGTGTCTGTGCATGAACATGAAAAGAAAAGAAAGGTATCAAAGGGCGAGGGAAGTCAATCATAGTTTATTGGGAGTAGATTAAGCCAGCCTCTTGCAATGCATTTCCCACAAGGGAAGATTTAATGGCATTTCACGTCCCCTAAAACACCCTCATTGTTCGTGCTCATCTTTTACTTCCTCTCTGTCGTCTTATTATCCCGTCCAGACCAATCCCATACAAAAGATATATCTCATCCCTCGTCTTGCTCTTGCTGGCTCCTTCCAAGAAAAAGAATGGAGAAAGCTCTAGCCCAAGCAATGTAATAATTTTAGGCGAAAGGTAAGATAGACTTTTTATACGACCGAGACCAAGATCAAATTTATGTCTGTCTTTCGTGGAAAAGTAAGGACTTCTATCCCCCAGCAACACCTTTCTATTATACCCATTATCCATAGTAAAGTAAGGTTTCTTTTTGCATAAGAAGCTATTCCTTTCCTAATACTACAACCACCCCGAAGAAACCAGAATTTAAGGTCTAGCTCTCTAAATAGCCACTATCGTTGATAATCTGTATGTTGTACTAAACGTTAAGTTTAAACTCAACTCTATTCCTCGTTAACTTCAGTGTAATCATTCTATAAGTTATGTAGAAAAGCCATGTCGATATTTAAAAGAAAAGTTCAATAAAATGGATAGAAGCTGAGATGAGAATAGAACAAAGTATTGCCATACTTAAGTACTACTACCATATACGCAGGAATGATGTTATATGTATTTTGAATAGAGATTCTTACTTTGAATACTTGACTGAAAATGAGGGCAGCTCTCAGTAAATAACGGGCAAGACTGAAGTTATCTGACAAGCCCTATACCCGATTTGACGCTCAATGATCCATACGCTAAAATATATAAGGTTGGGTGAAAAAATTGGATGAAAACTTCTCATTTTTATTTTATCTTGAGCGATCCAACCATCCATCCCTTATGTCACAGTTACTCCTCTTCCAGGCTTTTTCTTAGCCTGAAAGAAAGCATCTATATCCACTGTGTACATAAAGTGGTAGAAGCAAGAATCAGTATTTTATTGCCAAAGTCTCTAACTTTTTTACATAGTGATAGACTACAGAGGTTTGGTTGGTTAGTGGTAGGTGAAATTCAAAGTATTCAAACAACGCCAAAAAGTTAAAGACCATGAGCCAAAAATCTGTTACCATTTATGTATAAAGAGCCTTATTGAAGGAAAGTTTGGAAAGGGAACACAGTCAAGGAAGACACATTCAATTTTGAGAAAATAATATTGAGCAAAACTTACTTTGTTGTTAAATGCTTTACATGAAGTAGAAGAGGAAAAAGCAAAATGTATAAAGGCTTGGCGTGCGTGGCTTCTGCTAGACTTAGAACTTGAGCTTTGGTGGCGTAAAGGGTAAATAAGCCTTTGATAAAAATCATATTTTTCTAATATGAAGTTTATACTTAGCGTATATAGTAAGAACTGGTAATAAAAAAAAGTTTCATATTTACACAGGAAAATAATACCGATATTAAATGGAGGCCAAGAATGAGATGAGCAAGCAAGTGTATTTCTTTCGGGTTAAGATCTTCCAAGCAAAATTAAGGCAAGGGACTGTAAATAAAAACAATAATCACTAATCACGCAGCTAAATTTCGCATTTGAAAACTATTTGTAAATTTTCTTGCTGTGGACATTGTATTTCTATCCTAAAAAATACTAATACATTTATAAATGATCATAGATAATGTAGATTCGTATGATTTTACAGTTGTGGAAAGGTTGTTGTGTAAAGCAATCTTGAGCAATGTTTTCCCTTAATGCAATAATATTGCATTGTCAGGTCCATGTCAAGAATCCTAATTCGGAGAGGACTATTATTCGATTGAATCCGTTCTATTAGGTATTGTTAGTTCTATAAAACTGTTGCTAGACTGTTGCTATACTAAACTAATCTATTTCTTTTGTGTCTCCGTTTCTTTCTAAGTTCTTTTATAATTTTAGTAATTGCACTAAAATGACGGTATCGGTCTAGAATATATTTTCAGGCAATATTTTGGCATCCAACTTCTGTTTTTTTTCTTTCATTTGATGTCTACTCTTAATAGATATATAGAAAAATATTCTTCAAGATATACTGCAACTTGGTTACACTTCAGATGCTCAACAATGTTACCGTGTAAAATATTCTGCTGTCAGCAGAAAATCAAATTTTGTCACAATACTTTTTAAACTGAAAAAAATTGAATCGTATAAAATTCCATCTACAGCTCTTAATCTGAGTTGTTTTTTAAAGCAAAATAAAAATATCCAAGGGAAAAAGGGAGCCAATTTTAGAGAAACATCGCTAAAGAATCTTCCTCAATTTCTCGAAGTACATCTTGTGAGCTTGCTTGAATGCCCGGTACATAAATACAATTTTCTTCCTCTTTTCCGTGCATCAAAAATATAAACTGTTCCCACATAAATGTGGATAAAATAGGCCCTTCTGTTGGAAGCAGATATTGTGGAAATACTCCATGTGTATTCCCAAGAAATATACCAAAGAGTACGAAGGGGTGAGAATAAAAAACAAACTCTCTTGAGAGGGTTTTTTCCTTAAGCCAAGGCTAAAGCGAAAATGGGCTTTTGGTCCTTTTTTCTACAGCGACTCTTCATATCTCTTTTTATACTTGTCGATCTGGCTGCTGTTTGATCCAACTTCAACAGCGTCAGAGAGCAAGCTTGATATTTAGTTATCCTTCCAACTCGTACTACATGTATCAGACCTACCTACGCGTACCTTATGTGCGTTACGTATGTTCATGGTCAAAGGCAACAAACACCTTCGTGCAATCATTTCATCCTCTTTCGTTGGAAAACAATAGCAATATGGAGGATGCTTTCGAAGATAAGTGGCAAATACGGTTGCCTCTTTCGTACATCTTTAACCTTTTATTTTTACAGAAGTGGTAAGCCCCTTCCAAATATTGGATTGGAAGAAGGAATTGGTATTGGTACATGGTAGATTTATTTCAAGAATATAAATGACATCAAAATACTATCAAAAACTGGTTAAAATAAAATAGTACTTTAGATGGCTTAAATATTAAGTTCAGCTTATAAACAGGAAATACAATTAGACTATTTTAATCCACGCCATACAGCATTGTATGTAACTTTAAACCATGTTTAGGACTGACAATACCTTTGCGTAAGTAAATGTCCATCTGAGTGAGATTTCTAACAAAACTTATTTAGAAAGTGTTATTGTGATTTGCTCAAAGACAGGAACGAAGATAAAATAGGTTAACCGTCTAAACTTCTATTGTTAGTTGTAGTACAAAACGAGCAACGGGGTTGTACCATTTTGCTTTTAAAGAGTTTACGTAGAATTTCGTGGTATAAAATCCTAACAGTTTGTATACCGCAAAATCAGGTACATTTACTTTCTATATGCGAGCTTATGCATTTACTATATTTCTTTTGAAGCTGAATCCTATTCGTTCCTGACTTACATTTTTTCTCTAGCCTGGTCCTTGTCAGCCGAATAAACTCTTCAAAGATCAAATCGATTCTTACATTTCCCAGGAGCATCTTATTCCTCAAACTGGTTTGACTATGACTGCAATACAATCATGTTGTATGTTACCAACAATGTGGGATATGTATGCATTATTCCTATTTTCACTTTACCAATACAAAAGTATAAAGGCCGCTTGGCTGAACGCAATTTGAGAAAAATCATGTCAGACGACTCCTGGGAGAAAGATTCTATGATGTGAACATGAAGTACGTATGTACAGAACAATATTGGTAAATGTGCTTTCGATTCATTCGAAAACCAAACCAGTGGGATGAATTCAAGTTAAACTCAACAAGCCATACAAAATTTTAGCTGTTGTAACCAAAACAAACATTTAAATAGGGAAAAACAATTTTTTTTCAGCGAAGAAATTTCAAATAAAAGTCTACATAAAAATCTGCCAATCACTTCAAAGTAAACTGGAAAACATTTAGAGCTCAAATACATAATCAATTCTTCATCGAATTCTAAACATTTTCATTACATATTCATGAATTCAGAAGTTATGTATTTAAATCAATTTGTAGTGCCAAAAGGTATCCACATGTATAGTGATGGTATTTTGTGAATAAAGATTTTACAATCAAATGCTATTCAAGGGATCCCATTGTATCATCTTCATTTACATGTTTGCCGTTCCCAAAGCCGAAGGTATGCCCAGTAGTTTTCACACACACACGTGTGTTTACCCAAACCACCCCATTGATCACAAGTAGTACCTACATTGAATAAACTATGCATAAATTCGTGCAAATAAAACAAAGCTACTATGTATGTTCCAAGGCAGGCTACATATGTAGCGATATAGATATAATAGAGTTCATTTTAGACTTCATCGAAGCTCTTTGTTTGCATACACAAGCTCTACAATAATTGTTGTATTGGAGTCCGGTAATCTATAGCTACATGGAAGGCAATCAAATGGTAATTACCAACTATGATAACAAACGCATCAAGGCCTACTCTCTAGACTCAAACACTACCACACACAGAGAGACCATAAACCAACAATCAATGACACATAAAATAAATCTCTTTCTGCTATGTATATACGTATCTACTTCACTTTCACTTTGAACTTCAAGTAACTCACTGCAGTTTTTATAACGTATTGCTAACTACAGCCCTGCATACATGGGTCCACTCACTATTCAACGCATCCATCATAACATCAAGTACCGACTCGGCCCAGGTTCAAGTAGGGTAAAGCAAATAATTTATCATTTATCCTGCCTGGATTTATTCATAGTTAATTCATCTTTAAAAGTGTAATTATCCCTCTGCCTTCGATCACCGTCTCCCTTGATCTCCCAGAATATTATAATAATCAGCTTAAAATGTTCTAAAATAAATATGTAAACTTCTAGAATTAAATCCATTAAATACAACACTACCACTTGTTAGGAAGCATGACAATAACAATAATACAAAGCTAAAGAGTAAATTTAAATTAGTACCATCAATGATGACGAAAGTCAATCTGAAAGAAAAACATGACATACGAGAGTGTGTACCGCTTTGGGATATGTTTGTAGGAGGATGTTTGTTGGAGAATCGCTTTCACCAGCCCTGCTACTCGTGTACTCCGGTGAGTGATACCCCTTGATATACAGAGTATTATTGGATATTAATAAACACTCGTCCAATGTGCAGTCAACAGTACAGTCTAGCTAATTACATTTAGACTAAAATCTTTATTTTACATTACAGCCATAGCAGAAAGGCAAGGTATCATTCTGCCTGCTTGAATAGTCACAACAACAAGATGCATAAATGACAAAACTTTGATTATTCTAGTTAAGTAAACGTTCATCTCATGTCGTATTTCTTGCTGAGCTTACCCTATAGTAGAACTGGTAACCTTTTGGTGTGGTAAAAGTTAAAGTTTGAATATACAGGACACATACATATAAAAGCCAGGTTTCAGAAAAGATGACGACAGTTTAAATATTTAGGTGCCTAGAGTATATCTATACTTGCTACTACTGGTGTGCATTTTCAGATAAGCGCAAGCACAGAGAGAGGTAGGGCTCGGGTTTAGAGAGACCAACAACTTATTGACTTAGCGGTCTACACTAGACCAGATCAACCCAGTAGTCAAACAAACAATCCAGTTCAAACAAGTACTACATACTACTGAATATTACTTCTACCTATACTTTATACAACATAGAGAAAGCACTCATTCGTACTCGAAGTTGTTGTGGCAGTCAAACCAATAGTATATAGAGAATATAGTATCGCTTAGAGAAAGCCAAAGGAAGCCAAGTGAAGTATCCAATGAATCCTTTCAACCATCATCATCTTGGGATGAAATGTGAGATTGGCTGTAGGTATTTGTTAGGGCAGATTTCATCGTATTCCTTCTTCTGTTGATCTGATGTGATAGATCTTCTTCAAACCTAATACCTTCCTCGACGACGACCGCTGAAGCAGCATAAGCCTGAAAAAGAACAGATAGAACAACCTACTTACCGTTACCGCAAGCTCCGAGCTCACTACCCAAAGCATCAATGCTGCTATGTAACCACTACTACAACAAACTACAACACATGCACAGACAGATCAACAACAATATAGCCTCTGGCAATAGGCTAAGGTGGTGGGCTAGAGAAACAAGCTTCCAGAGAAAGAAGAACAACGATAAACGTAAACTGGAACAACTGCTGAATTAATATCTGGCCCGTGATGAAGGTGAAAGGTTTCCTGTTTATGGCAACTTTCCCAAAATAATACCTTCAAAATTATATTATGAACCCAGCATTACGTATTTTTGGTCTTGTTTGGCAGAAGATTAGGGAAAGAAAAATACGGGGTTTGAAGGGTTCTAGTAGTGTATTTTAATTTCATCAGCTAACTAACAGGTTTACACAATGAAGTCCGTTCCATGCAGAGAAGCTAAATATTTAGTAAAACCTTTCAACCACAAAACCCGTCCAGCAAATGAAATGAGATCCAGGTTTTTATCTAAATCACATTGTTGACTCCATGTATGGAAACTGGGCCACGTCATCAGATCCAGGCAAGCTATTGAAAATGACTGAGAAATAATATTCCAACCGTTTTCTTAACATTTTTTTGTTGCAGTAAAGTTTCAAAAGGAATTGGCTCGAGTTTGCCTCTTGTCACAAGATGTTTATGTCGATTGCTGCGAAAATAACCCTGTTATAGTCGTAATTTGTAACACTACACCTTCAAGAACTGCCATAAAGTGTAAGTAAACTAGAGTCTCGGCAACGCCCAATTACGGTAAACTTTGAGCCTAACATGGTACAACTATTGAGTTCCACTGTAAAGGACATAACTTTCCCAAAAATTGTAACCGAAAAAGGAAATGGATTTTGCTAAGTAAGTGGATCGTGTACTGTTTACGAGTTAGCTCCAAAAGCTTATATTGATCATGTGATTTTTCACATGATGCTTCACGATAGGTTTATTTTTGCAAAGGAAGCAGAAGAGCAGAGTGAAATGTAAAAAGTAAATTCTCGGATTGAGAACTATGTAATTACAATAATCTGGTGTGGCCTTTCTAGGTGAAATTATTAGAAACACCCGAACCCAAACGGTGGACGTTTTCACTATGGTAAAGTGACCTAGAATCTTGTAAAAATCCTATGTTATCTTACGTGTACTCTAATGAAAACTGGAACACTATAAAATAAACTGACTGAGCTTTGAGGTAGATTTTTCCCCTCAATCTCCTGGAACTGTAATGTTTATTATGAAATATATTCCATAAAATCATTCAATTCACTTCTAAATATACATAAGATCTTCTTAAGCAAGCCGAAAGACCAATCCGTAAACCAAGTACCGTATATACTCGAATACACGCCGGGGCCATTATTCATTTTTTGACTTTTTTGAGGGGGCCACTATTCGGGAGGGGCTACTAATATTTAATTTTAAAAAAAGCATCCCTTACTTTAAAAAAGCTTTACGCATTAATTAATTTATTCCATTCTTGAATATCAAAATACATAAACAAAATTAATATTCAGTCAGTAGAACTACAGCTATCGTCCTCATCTTCCGAGGTTCCACTTTCCAAACTGCTATTGTCGTCAATTACAACTTCATTTTGCTCCAGTTCATTAGTATCTTCACAAAATGATATTTGAAGTAATGACTGATCCGTTTGATAAGCAAATGCACGCGATAAGCAAATCAATCAATCTTTCTCTGTTGTAAAAAGCGTTTTATTTACTTCATGGTTTAACGTGTCTTAAACGCATGCGGCGCTTATAAAAGCGACTCAATCAATAAAAAGGGTTACTATTCGAGAGGGGCTACTATTCGACGGGGGCTACTATTCGAGGGGGGCCACTATTCCAGGGGGGCCACTATTCGCGGGAGGCCTCTATTCGAGTATATACGGTAAGTAATCTATTTTTGCATAACTTTAAAAACCTTTCAATGATCATCTGCATCTAGAACCTCATTTTCTTGCCAAGAAAATATCCATCCCTCCCATTTATCGCACACAAACCAGAGATCCATTGGGCCTGAGCTTCTTTCAGTAAGTTATTTTTTAAACATCTTAAAAATGGAAGACAGTCAGTCAGTGGGTCATTGACGCGTAAAGTGCATCTATCTTTCGCTGCAAGCACAAAAGACGTCAACTCATAAAACGCGAAAGATGAAATGTCGCTAGGTCAAAGCTACTCCAACCAAGACCAACTTTATATTCCACCTCCTTCGTCCCTAGTTACTTACGATTGATTGACAACGAAAATATAAAGATTGACGTGTCTTTATCCTTCATAAGCACGACTTGCATATCCGACAGCTCTCAGTGAGTGAAGAGTTAAAGAACTTTTGTTAAAATGTCCCTGGTTTTTTCCCTGGTATTTACATAAGGATTATATAAGCCATTCTCCAAGCAAGGCTTTCAGTCATTCTTTTAATAATCACGGAAAACGTCGATAAATCGCAATTATTATTTGGACCGCGTAGTAGCTATAGTGGGAAGTAAAAGTAGAGAAAGCAAACTCTAAAAAGGCCTAGAAAGATTTCTAGGTCGAGGATGAATTGCATAAAGTGAGATGATTTTTAAACTAATCTAATAAGTTTATTTGGAAAAGTACGCATTTTATTGACAAGGTTTATTCTGTACCGTTCTTCTGGTGTAGCTGCAGACTAGTCTGCATAGTAGTAGCATACAGGTTTTCTAATGTTCTCAAGTTTTCATGACCCTACTACCACGTTAAATTCATATATGTGAATAAGTTTAGTGTTTTTATATCGTGGCTATGATACCACATATAAAAACGGACACCGTATTATTTAGGATAACAAAAGACTTAATGTGAGGAAAGTGAGGAATGAAAAGATAAAAACCTCCGCCGAACAGCTAGCCGTAGCCTGTCTAAGGCTTACTACCTAGGATTTTCTGAAAAGATGGTGGGGGCAAAGCCCCCACACCCATTTTCAGTTACTTCCAGAACCATAAATTGGTAATGCATGCATATCTTTTATAAATAAATGGTTAGAATTTCTAACTTAAAAATGTGTAGAAAAGAAGTTTTTCAGGGGTTTGAGTACTTGGACATTTTTGACCCCCACGGGCTGATAAACTTTTAGACTTGAGAATAATTACTTTAAATTGACCAATTTTTAACCAACCTCCAAAAATGAGTTTTTGAGAATTTTACCTGTAGGGGTTGGCTTGACCCGCATGGGTATCAATACTTCGTCCGAATGTAACAAAATTCAATAGGGCTCTTTTTTTAAATTTAGACAGTATACTCACCAAATTTGAACGATCTAGCTTAACCCATGCTTGAGTTATTTAGATTTTTTACCAGTGGGGGTGGCTTAACCCGTATGGGTATCAATAGTTCTTCCGATTGCCACAAAATTCAATAGGGCTCTTTTTGTTTACCTATAGAATACACATACTAAATTTGGGGGATCTAGCCATACTTGAGTTATCGTGCAACCAGACGGACAGACGGACACACGGACGCCGTGGTTACATAAGCCTTAGACAGGCTAAAACGATGATACGGTTTAAGAAAGTGGATTGCTTTCTCCGTGGTAAATTGCCAACCCACCATGCATTAACACGAGATGACCTATAGGTACACACACAAGTCTATAAACTGTCTCTTCAGATTAAGTGTCAGGTGTACTGTAGCAAACTTTATTACGCTTCCTAAGCTAAGCAAAACCAGAGCCTCTTGATAAACATTTACTTTTCAAGACTACAGTTTTTGTTAAGACATTGTACTTTTAAACGACGTATTTTAGATACGACTTTATTCACTACGTTTGAGATATTTCATGAAGTAGTCTGCTGTAGAGCTATTGTATAACTTTTTAAAGGGGTTTGATGGAACGCGGAAGCGATTCAGTAAAGTAGACATGCTAAGCTTAATAACCGTGTAGATAAAAGACATGTTAAGACATGCATGACGTGTTAAGATTCAAAGAATTGTACAGCTAGTAATAAACTAGTAAGATTAAGCGTGACCTTAATCTTACCATTATTCCTGGACTGAAACCGGCGTAGATTATTTCTGCAGTTGCATCTCACTCTGCATCTATAAAACTTCCTACCGAAGAGGTAACGAAGCTAATCAGAACTTTACGTAATGTAGGTTCAAACAGAATCCTACTTACATAAAAGCATTAAATACGTTGGTATGATTAGCTCTAAAATCCGTATAACATTTCCAATTACTCTGGTCCAGTAGCTAAAGTTCACGTCGATAATGAAGCTTACGAAGACTATAAACCGTCTATATCAAGATAAACGTATACAATTCCGTTATAGCTATCTTGTGTCTAAGTCTAACACTAAGCACATTTTTATTAATCTTACTGCATGTCTGTTCGTTATGCCTGCCTTATTGCTTCTTCTCCAGTTAGCCAAGACATATATTACACTACATTACAAAGCGGTTGATACTCAGCTTTGTAATCTAGATGTGACTTTTAATTTCCTAAAAGTTGAATAAGATTCCATCACGGAAATCCATCCATCCGACCAGGGATTCAGGGAGGACTAGACGGAAAAGTTGAATCAAATAAGCTAAATATATAAGAACTTGCCAGTATTCCCATCACGAAATTCAGGAAGACACAACTCTTAAAGAGAAGGCGGACCACGGACTAGAGAGAGAGGGGTCTGAGCTCTTTTTAGATAAATATATAAAGTTCAAGCTGAACTAGAAAGGACAGTCCCAGCCTTCTGAAAGTCAATGCCTCTCATCCTTCTAGCAACTAGCAAGTTCCAATGAAACTGAAAGTTGTATACATATAGTAGTAAAAGGTCTTGTGTAGGAGAAAGCATAGACGTAGTTATTCCTATAATCCACATCTTTAGAGATCGAGACCAACTGTACCCTTTACTTACTCCTGACTCTTACTTCCATGTTCTTCTAACAAGCAGGATCAATTAGACTGAAAAGAAAGATCACTAGAAAAATAACATCTCGTTTAATGGGCTTACGTGTTCTTCTTCCGATTGTCATCCTCTCAATATTATCGCAGAGAATTCGTTCGGTGGTGGGTGGCGAGCGTGATGGTGGGTTGGATTGGGATACGTAAAATAACTTTTCCTTACTTTAATTCCTTTTACTTTTTCAAGCAATAATGAACTGTAGGTTTCTTAGCGAAAGAGACCTTGTTTATACTATTCTACACTACGTCTGTCTCATGTAAAGGACTTATAGACTCCTATAAAGTTAGGTAAGAGTACAAACAAGTAACTAAAGCACCTTTCTTGATGAAAGCATCCTAACTGTAAACACATGCCCTCTGTTATTATACGATCATTGTTATTATTGTTACTGATACAATGATAGTTAGGATAACTAGTGCAGTGTAGTGTAGTAGCTTAAGTTGGATAGTTTCTTAAATTGGAAAAGTATTACTCTCTCGTCTTGACTTAACGAGCTGTTTTTTATCCCAGTAAAGATTGCTTTTTCCCATTTCTATTTATTGGGAGTGAATTTCTACTTGAAACTTGTGAAGTTTCTTTAAAACTAGGTTTTGTATTCAAGCTGCTTTTATCCAAATTATAATTGGCGATGAGTGTGTTGGCCTAATTTGAGTCTGGATTTTGTTCATTAAATAAGATTATTTCGTACTCTAAGCTTGAACTCTTTAAGATGAGGGAAGTACTTGAAGAAATAAATAGTTAGATGATGAGTTTTTGGTCTGAGAGTTTTCAACAAGTGTGACAGCAGTAGCTTTTCTATGAAAATGAAAAATAAAATAAATCACTAAGCTTTGAAGTTTTATTAGGAACTTGTTTTCGTTACAGGGCAAAGTTAAGTCAAAATCAAATGAAGCTTCATTTAGGGCAATTTTGGGATATCCTTTGTTTAATTTAATATTTAATTTGAATTTAACGTCTTTTTATCTTAATCTTAACCATTCCTCAGAATATTAATTGGATTGATTGCCATAAAATAAGAGGCACACATAGATATACCAAAAGAGATAGTACTGATTATTTTTTATGAAAAGTCTGTACATAATAGCTAGAAAACAATTGGTTCATTTGGCATGAAGAGAGGTATAATAATTAAGTTTCTCAACTCATTGAATCACAAGCAAGAAATTAGGTTTATATTAGTTCACAATTGAAATGAAAGCAATATATTCATTACATTTAAAACCAGTGGGCATTAAAAAAGGTTCAAGTTCAAATAAAATGCATGGATCACGACCTCCGGTAGTCCTATCCCCTGTCTATGAAGCAAATAAGAAAAACGTATTTTTACCATTCGATTATTGGATTAATGATGATGTCTATCATTCGTGAGATTTTGCAGCTGACAATAACCAAAGTGTTTCTCCCGTTTGTAACAATAATAATAAGAAAAACAGTGAATTCTGTTTCTTCTCCCTTTTCCACGGGTAGAATGAGGCTTTTGCTGGTGAAGGAAACATATTTGGTGTCATGTATCATTCTGACAGGCTTGGCAGTTAGCAGTTGGCTTGGTTAAAAAAACAGAGACTTCCGCATCGCATCTTTGCCGTCAATATAGACACACACGATAACGTGAAACATAATAAACCCAAGACAGAAAAATAGACACAATGCTTACACAAACCGAGAAAAAAAACCAAGAAGAAACTGAAAAGGATAAATACACAAATGCATCAATTTTATCCAGTCCAAATCTTCAAACAGGTTTTAATATTTTAGGCCTACTATTAAAATAAATAAAAAGTTTTATCCAAGTGACATGTTTATCATTTATGTAAATAAAGCCTTCATCTAAACATTGCATGGAACGTGCATCAGTGCCAAAAATTATATGCAACTTTGATGCATCCTTTTATGCAGATTGACGATCTTGTTATATGCAACATGCATTTTTACAAAATATTCAAAGTAATCATATCCATACTTGTTCAAAATATCTAAATCCAACTCGTTAAGAAAACGCCTCAAGGAGAAAGCAGTACAATAATCCATTGGTTATATCTCTTCCGTACTTCCTTCCTATTCAGGTAATACTACAAACATGAGATTATTTCAAAGGAGTAGATTCATGTATATATAGTAAGTACTACTGTAACTGCACGTTATCATGTCGACTCGACGGCTTCTGAGATTTTGTAGAAACGTTAAGCACAGCTTGTCAACTTTTATTCAATCTCACTCCTGAGAAACACGTCCCAGCCCCAGCCCTTGCAACAGGGAGGGAGTGACTTTGCCCTACCGGGTATAAAGTGTCCAAAAACTCTGTAGAGAGTCAGTGGACCACGACAATAATGGATAGAGAAAGCGTCAAAGCTACGGCAGTGGAGGGAAGAGTGATATCAACAAAAGCAGCAGGGGTCAAGTATCCCAATTCTTGTTTTATCTCAAGTTTTATTATTATCTCACTTTCAGGACTTCACTCACATCATCATGAACATCATCATATAATAGTCATCCACATTTAATGGGATCTACAAAGACCCTTGTCAACACTTCAGCTCAGGCTAAAGTTTCCATTTCAGAAAGCCACTGCCACTGCAACTATATTACTTCTATACTACTTCATCCCTGCCAGTGGATGATTGTTCCCAGTTCCTCGAAATTGCAATTGTCTATTTCCTTCTTGGCCAGGGTAGGGTAGCTCTTGGAACGATAGCCGGTTTTTCGGAAGATTTGTATCGAAAGTAAATTGGCGTTACGTTCTCTACATTTAGAATACTTTTTATTATTTGGATGTTCTGTCTGACATTATGAAAGTAGTAGGAATGAAAAATCGGATGGATTTTTATGCTGTCACTTGTACATATAAAATACTATAATATACACTTCATGTTGGGCTTTTGGGATGGTTTTACTCTCATATTTTTTCAAGCTTTAGGAAAGGCCGTTATCATCTCATAGTTGTTTGTGTTTATAGTTTATGAAAGTGTGCAGCATTGATGATGACAGGATACGTATCATTTACAAATAAATTTGGTTGGGGTGAAATATTGCGGTATAATGCCACAGAAGGGAAACAATGATGCGAAGCAGAGAATATGCTGTTGCTGTGTAATAACAACGCTATATCGCATATTTCTACTGTTATTCATGCTGATCTGTGGAGTGCCAGAGAATCAAACCTCAGACCAGGCGAACCACAACACAATATATGAAAAACTAAAGGGACAAGGAATGAATGAATATTAGTTGAGAGAATAAATTTAGTTTTATATTGCACAGAATAAATGGAGGGGAAATGGGACTTTAGGAAAATAACAATGAATATCTTTACCACTTCTGTACGTGTGAGAAAAGTGGAGTTTAATATAAATATCCAAAGTTCATTACTTTTACTGGCATCATTGGTGATAGGCTCAAGAAGGGTGAAGGATATGACTTTCTTCCGTATTCCCTTTCTTAGAAATTAAACAGCATATTTTACCCTAGCCTCACATCACTATCCTTAAACTGTAGAAGAATTATAAATTGGCTGTTGGCCTCTACTTCTGGGCCGGGGGTGGCTAAGATCTTGAAATTGAAAACAATAACTTAAAAGTTCGAACTACGCCCAACCATACATTTCAGCTCAGAAGCAGCCTCATTAAAACAATTGAACTTTTCCATGGGAAAAGCCATTAATTCAAGTACACAAAGCTTCATCTTTGGTAATTTGAACATTTTCCTTGGCCATTGGTTAAGTAAGGTTGTCTTGCTTGCTTTAGCCTTACTTAATTTTATATTTACAAAGCAACCACTAGCAGCAGAAAAGCTGCTATGAATGAACTCAAAGTAAAAGTTTGCTAGGTTCAAGAACTAGTTGAAAGAAGTGTATAAAGAATAAAGTGATGAAGTCACTTTCTTCCTTGGGTTGTTAATCATTTTTTCTTAAGCTCGGTAATTAAGCCGTTATGGGAGGGAGCACGTGTTGAAACTTAGGGTGTATTCCTCTACCACTGCACTAGCACAACTGCTTACTTCCTTCCTACATTGAACAGGCTTCTTAAAGTAGTTCATTTTATTTAAGCTTAATTTTGCTGCCAAGGTTTGCTTCTTTTGTACGTTAATAGGTGCTCGTTCCTCCCATTATATGAAGTTTGGCTGGACAAGAAAGCAAATAAATATTTTCTTTGGCAATTTATGGGCAATAGTTTGGGGAGTAAAAAGCCGAACTCTCTTTATACAACGCTACTCTCTCTCTTTCTATTATTATAACTTAATGAGCCAGTTAGTTCTATGAATGGTAAGGGATTTATTTAGTGCTGCTATTTCATTTAAAATCAGGTCCAAAATTCATCTTATGGAAAACCGAGTGATTTTTAAGACTTACGATTTTTTGCATCATTTATGTTAGGCGTACGTAAAAATATTTAGTATACTTTCATATTTGCAAGGAACTTAACCAAAATGAAAAAAGGTCTGTATTTTTTTTAAATAGTGTTTTACGATTTAGTTTTACAAACTCTTGGAAAGGTTATGCAGAAAGAAGCAGAATCGGAATATAAAATGTGAATGCAAATTAGGATTTGAATAGATCATAAAATTGTCTTGTGGAAGGGAAAACACTTTCTGGGAAAATTAGCTAGAAGCCAGCTACTGTAGCCGAGTAAACCGAGCGTAGAATTGAGTGTATACATGTCAAGAGTTGGCTAGTTAAACCTAAAAAACACAACATTTTAAAAGTAGCAACATATATAGGAGTAATGAAGTAGTTTATGAATGGTGCATTTGGCTCCTAACTATGTACATATTTATAGTTTTGCCTAGCTCTTCGTGTTGTTATTCAAATTCTTTGAAACGTAAATGAAAGCCTGAGTGAATTTTTCTTGGTCCTTCTCTCGGCTTTGGTTTTCTGGACGATAAACAGAAAAAGTATGGGTTCCTTTCTTACTCATGTCTTGTTGCTGGATATGCTTTAAAATGAACTAACTTTTTTCTCATGACTATTCTCACTTTTCTCGTGGTTAGCTGAAAATTCCCAGGCGAAAGTAATATTACTTCCTGCATGTTTTATTCCACTACGTGATGAATAAACATACATAGAGATGCCAATTTTTCCGATTCCTCGATTCTGAAAGAGATTAGCTACCTTTAAGATCTAATTAAGAGATCATATTGAAAAATATTTTCTACTAAATTATACTAAGATATTTTAGATTTAATAAAAACAAAAGACTCCTTCAGAAAGAGCCTTTCTAAACTAACGGATAGTTTGGTAGTTTGCTCAAATTGGTGGCAACAGTGAAATTTTAGTAGGTCATAGTCATGAATCTATGGCTGACTGACTGGTCAAAAAAGTCATTATCCGATTTTACTTCTCTTTTACTTGCTCTGATATGTTTTTATATTTAAAATAATTAAGCAACTTAATAACGTGATCCATCAATCAGCTCAAATAGTTAATATTTCTTGGAACCACGGCATATAAACTACAACGAAGTAGTTTATAAACCGTGTCTTGGAACTACAGTTGTGAATAGCAAGCTAAACCTCAGGATTCGAATGATCCCTAACATAATTAAAACCCTTATATATGGCCAGGTAATACATAAAGAAGTTTCTTAGAAATATCTTCTTTCCATCAATCAATAGGCGTTTATTAAAAGAATTCCTTCCTTCTGCCCAGAGGAATTCGTACAAAGAAGGGTCGAAATGAAGTCGTTGTAATAAGAATTCATTGCTCCAAGAGTAATGTACCACTTGAGCAAACAGACTGCAAACAGACTTACCCAGCAATTTCATGCTAACACAACAACTAATGCTATAGGATAATCCATGCTATAGGATTGAACTAAATGAAAAAACATTTTTGCACTTCGTATCCACAAAGAATTTATCAGAACTACTTTGTCTGTTTCTCATTAATTTACCAAGACCAGATCTCTATCGTTTCAACTGTATCCCTTCTTCTAAAACCTATACATGTCGAGAATATCTCAAATTTTGATGTAATTCAATCCAACTAAACCCATGATCCAATATTCCCGTTATCAAACCCCGTCCGTTCATTGACTTTCTCCGTAAGATGAGAAGTTTCCTATTTGCCCATCCTTCCTACCCGGTTATCCTTTATTAAGGCTAGCGTAGCGAAGCCTTTATGGGAATGCTCTGTCATGCCGGCTGGCTGGCTGGTTGGCTGTCTGTCCGTCGGATAACTTTCGAATGGTTGCACTTTTTCGAATTCTGTTTTCGGGTTTCGGTTCTTGGGGTCAAGAAACTTTGGGAGTTCGTAGATGGTCTAATTCGGTCACACCCCCTGGGGGGTGGGGTCAAAGGTCACAAATTCGTCTATGCTAACCCCTATCAACCTTGGTATCGTTGGAAAGGTACTTACTAGAGCATTTCAAAACAATGATCAAACTTGTTCTGTGACACGGTCAAAAGTTATGACCTTCCAAAGGTCATATGGAGCAGTGTGAGATTATACTACCTAATGGTACCCACAACCTCGACAACTTCATACAACCTCAAAATTTTGTCACAGTGCCCCAAACACCCCAAAATATCTCACAATGCACCCAACACCCCAAATGTCTTCACTTGCCCCCAACATCCCAAAAATGTCTCACATTGCCCCTGACACCCCAAACGTCTTCACTTCCCCCAACACTCCAGAATGTCTCAACTTGTCCCCAACACCACAAACGGTCTCAACTTGTCTCCAATACCCCACGCTAGCCTTCCTTACGCCCGTTTGCAAGGGTTTATTACAATTACAACTCAACACAGTTTGAACGAATAAACCCTCCTCCAAGGAATAGAGGGATGCGAATGTGAGCCCAGTCAATTGTTTTATCACCGGGCTGGCCGTTTGACTTTATAAAGGCCATGTACGTGTTTGTAGACGGTAACTGATTACTTTATCCCTTATCGGCTTCATTAACCCATTACAACGATTAGCTCTACAAGGTGCATTTGGTATCGGCTACTATATTTTATATGAGGGCACAGTCCCTACACCCCTGTGTCTTTGTTTTTAAGCAAAGGAACAACTTTTTAGACATTTTCACCCTGTCGGGTCTATCTGACCCCCACGGGTATCTGAACTTTGGATTTAGCTAAAAATAATCAGTTGTTTGTTACTTTTAAACAAAGGTAGAATAACAATATTTTTCTAAATTTCATGCAAGTGGGGGTCATTATGACCCCCACGGGTCCCTGCGTGGTCAGATCGGGCTGGTTTACGCACTTAAATCTCAAAATCAGCCCTGTACGGCGTATGCAAAATGTTAGTCGTGTTACCGCATTACTTCTCGAGTTATCGTGTCGGTGCACAGACGGACACACGGAGTGCGTGGCTGCATAATCCCAATTGACTGGGCTAAAACTGATCCGTTCTGACCAGAAAAGAGTAATTTACCAACCACTGAGGTCAAATTTACCAAAAAGCCTCTAGATAAGCTAGGTTTTATTAAAATTCATTCAAATTTAACTGGGGGCAGAGAGCAAAGAATAAATTACTATAGTGGTAGTTAGCATGGCTTAGGCCTTTTGTTTATTGAACAAAAATTACAACGGTCCGCGTTGCGTTGAGCTCATTTGTATCTTATGTGATAAGCAAACGAAGGGAACAAGGAGGTCATTACTAGTAGGATAGTAGTTGAATGAAACTGTTTTGCATTTTATTAACTCAATTTTGCATGGACTATATGCACAGTTTAGAAAAGTACTAAAAACCACTTGCACCCCGTCCTAGCTTCTTCTCCACTCTGGCAACTTTTACTGGCTTTCTTTTTTACTCAACAGTCAACAGACGTTATTTAAAACAGAAGCAATGAAGATTCTATTTTATGAATTTAACCAACCCCTTTCCCTCTTCAAATATGAACCAACAGTAACATTGTGTAGTCTAATTATTAAGGGGTGAAAACCCCTTTATGTGAATGCTCTGTCACTCTGTCCGTCTGTCTGTCTGTTTGTCCGTCCGCGCGATAACTTTCGAACCGTTAAACTTTTTCGAGATCCGCTTTCGGATATTTGTCACTAAGGTCCCAATTAACTTCAAGTTTGAAGATGGACTTTGTCAGCCCCACTCCTCAAGGTCAACGGTCACAAGTCACCAAGCGTTTAAATAGCAACCCCTATCAAGTTTGGTATCGTTTGAAAGGTATTAACTAGGACATTTGAAACAGGTGTCAACATTGAGGACACATCGCGCGCTCACTCTGGACGCATTGTGCGGTCACTCTGGACACATTGCGCGCTCACTTCGAACACAATCGCGCGCTTGTTTCAGACACAGCAGTTTCATCCTTTGGCTATGCCCCTTTACAACGGTTTATTAATTCTCTGGCTCTATACTGTGGTACCAGTCAGTTTCACTCAATACTATATGCTATTATACAAGAACCTCAGATTTAAACAAGAGCAAAATGTATTTTAACTTGCCAACCCGGATTGCATCTACTTGCTGCATGCACATTTAACGTATGGAATGGAAAGGCTAGAAAGGTTATTTTATGCAGAACAGTTCAATCTAAATGTAAAGGACTAACCAGCATCATAATGTTTTTGCATTTTTTTGCTCTCAACTACTTTCTGCAAGTTGTAAACCTCGGCATTGTATGACAGGAAACATTAAGCCTAAACTTAAGTACAGTCGTTGCAATGAAAATGTCCAATTGTATCGTGGGGTTTCTTGTTTAGGAATATTAGTACAATTAAAATCAAGGTTAGAGGTAATAGTAAAAAGATTAGGCAATTAAGAAACGCCGTTGTTATTTGATATGGAAAGTGAAAAGAGGTAATTTCAGCTGCAGTTGCATGCTGTATCATTTTTGGGAACAAAATGGTAGTAACTGGAGAATCGAACCTTATCAACCATCAGTGGCTATAATTCGGTCTGAATAAACAAACGGACACGAATCCACACCATAATTAACTGAACTTATTCATCAACTTTTTAACTGCAGCACTAATTGGTACAGTTTCAGTTGATCTCTTGTCCATGGGGACCTTCTGTGTTTTTTTTCTGTCGTCTTTTAAAATCACTATTGTAGAGTAGTATTCTCTAAAAAAATAAAAGGCTGCAATGAAATCCAGCAACAAACTATGTCCTCAAAATTGATTTGACGAATTACTATACTTGTTTAAGCTACTAAGAAATGTTTATACTTTTTTCAACTTCCTTAAGACACTATAACCACACATATGCAGTGAAGTAAAGGAGATGCTCGGAGGGGGAAGGAAAAACTTAAGAAAGTTAGTGGAGCGTTTCTATCATCCAGCCAACCTATTTATACATAAATATGCGATGCATATTGCACATATAACGTGTGGTTCGTCTATAATACAGAGTAAAGAAATTATTTTCTTTCAAAGCCATAAACAAAAACTTTGGCATGCAGTAAAAAGTTGAGAACACTGCTGCTGCTTTGAATAGCACATTCAAGAAAAGCTATCTCATCTCTGAACTACACACGCGTCCTTATTCCATGTCCGCGTCTTCTTTCCAAGTAATCCACGGTAAAGGGAAAGCATATTCTTTAGTTTAAGTTTTTGGTAGTTATGTTGATGAATATAATAAACGTATTCCCAAGGCTCACAATAAAATATCTCCGTAGTTGAGTTGAGCGTACCTATTCAATCTTTTCATTTTCAATCTATCTATCTGCTGAAAAGCATAAAATTCACAAATTATGCTTCTTGTCTTCATTCAGCCTGGCCTCCTAAAAGATGACAGATTGGCCGTGGATGTCGTGTGCTCTTTGTTATGTCGCTTCCACTAATAAAAGAAGAATCTGTGTTATAATATTACATCTTTGAATTGCACTTGCATGTTTGTGAGGCTAGCTTGATGTATCCAGTTGAGTTATACCATGCGTACCGTATAATCTCGAATAGAAGGCCCTAGTCAAATAGTGGCCCCTCTCGAATGGTGGCCCCCCTCTGAAGTTCGAAACTGTTTATTAGTGGCCCCTCTCGAATGGTGGCCACCCTCTGAAGTTCGAAACTGTTTATTAGTGGCCCCTCTTGAATAGTAGCCCCTCTCGAATAGTAACCCTGGGTCATTGAGTCGCTTTTATACGAAAGCGTTTAAGACACGTTAAACCGTGCAGTAAATAAAACGCTTTTTACAACAGAGAACGATTGATTTATTTGCTTATCGCGTGCATTTGCTTATCA
>JAQFZX010000656.1:0-49256 GCA_034682405.1 Hydroisotoma schaefferi | reverse complement strand
GAATGAATAAAATCGGTCCAAGAATCATGGAGTTATTCAACTTTTAGTTTGTCGGTATTATAAGTATTCACCCGATACATAACATCTAGCTACCCTTGCCTTGTCTTGTCCCTTCAAGATTTCTCCCAACTACTTGGAAATGAGTCCGTCAGCCACTATCTAACATCACCTAATGCTAAAAGCTTCCGTGCAGATTCTAGTGGTTTAAAGGTTTCTAGTAGTCATGCTACTTAGCTTCAAAGATAGATATCTTAAGAAATAAAACCAAACCTCACTCTTTCACTGCGTTCTACTTCTCACCGGAACTCCAACATACAAAGGTATAACATCGTACTATTAATATTTTAAGAATCTCACCCTCTCCACACAATATATTTCCTGTCTGACAGTATAATACCTACATAAATTCATTTGATACGCAAAAGTTATCTAGCAAAAAAAATCGCAAAATAAAATATCCCACGTAAAAGCTCACCCATACATAACCAAATCCAACCAGCCTGCCAGTCTCCTTCATCTTCACTTTGTTCCCATCCAGACTGACAGACAGACACACAGAAGGCATGTTTAGTTAGTCCCTGTGTTAGAATAGTTACTCGACTGAAGTCGGTTGGTTTGAAAACTCACAAAAAGCACAAAAGATACTCAGGCAGAACTTGAGAAAGGCCGAGATATCTCGAAATAGAAATAGAATGTTAAAAGAGGCAGTAAACGAAAAAACAGCAATTCTCGGTTCAGTTCAAAGGACCGGCAGGACGAAGAAGTATAATGTACAAATTTTACTCAAGAACCTCGCTGCCTTTTTTGTACTGAATCCTGCAGCCAGCGTGATAGTAAGCGTGCTAGTCACTTTACTTGGTCGTAATGGATGTAAAAAGTAGTAATAGGAGAAATAATAACAAACAATAGCAGCGGAAACCGTAAGAAAATGAAAGTAGCTAAAACGAAACAGGCCCTACGCAAAGACATGCATTGTATCTCTCCTAACACGCAGTCAAATGCACTCACACAGTCAGACATACATACAGAGAGAGAGTGAGAGGTACATTTTGTAGGCCTTCTGAAGCAATACTGTTTCCAGTTTCCAAAAAGGATGGAGAAAAAGAGGATTAGTCTCATTGTTCATGCATCTTGGATGAAGTAGTCGTAGCAGTGCTGGTGGGAGACGCGTAAGCAAATTGAGATGGAAAGAGTGATTTATCAGAAAGTGGAAAGCTCCAAGGCTAATACTTATCTATGCATAATACTTTCCCCAGAATTTACTTCACCTAACACCATCGGTGACTAGGTATTCGTTCTTAGGTATGGTCTGGTCTGCGGCCAAACTGCTAGTTTATGCGTGTATGTATGTAAGAAAACTTACCCAGCAGTGTTCATCGTAAAGTAAGATAGTTCATTTCATACAACACTACATGAATGGCCTGTCTATAAATTCCAAAACCCTGTCAGCTCTCGGCTGATGGAGATTTTGGTCCAGTAATTTACCAAAATACAACAAGCTGCTGGGAGGAAGACTAAATCGAAATCCTTACGTGCTCCATACTAAATCCACTGACTTTGACTTGACCCAAAGGGACGCGACGACGGGGACAAAATTATCCATAGGTAAAATTCTAAATCTAGCCACTAAACAAGTCAAGTGTTATAACAGAAGGCATCTACTCCAAAGGAATTTTCTTTGATTTACTTGCATACTGCTCTTACTACATTACCGGCTTACTTTCACTAACCTTTACTAATGCATTAGGGTGTGCAAATGGAGTGAAATAAATTGAAAATAAAATAACTGCTCTTGCTGCAAGGGGCATTCGAAAAGAACATAATTCCCATTTTGAGGGATCCAGCTGTGACCAGATGGTCCAGAGGTAGGTTGTACTAGTAGTAGCAGGAGTAAGTAGTAATACTGCTATACGGCAATGGTGTGAAAGTAAAATTCGGCATGGTATTTATTTACTCCATAGATGTACATATATGAGAGGACATGTACTTAGCTGGGTTTGGGTAGCTGGCAGCCTACTGCAGAGAGTAATCAAAGATGAAAGAGCGAGAAATCGTTTGGTTGACACTTGGTCATTCATTCACCCGGATAAGCCTCAATAGCGTACACTTTAATGGGGAGGAGATTACCTAATTCCATGGAGTGTCTCTCAACACAAGATTGACATTTTGGACGGGTAATTCCATCCCACTAGAGGAACAACTACCCGAACCCAACCAACTTCCGCTATATAAACAGAACTATCTAAACTAAAACTATCGACCATAATATATTTATTATAGGTTGACAAGTAGATAACTAGCTGGCAAGAGTTTAATAGGGTATATGTTCAAGCTCTGTCGAGAGTCTTCTATTAAATTCCCTGACACATGCTCCTCCAACTAAAATTCTGCACTATGGACTCAATCCTTGTGGTAATAAAACGGGGAATCTTCTAATAACTTATTCTCGACCTCTATAAACCCTCCCTTTTCTATACTCTAAAAGTTTGAAGAGATGTTCATTAATATCCCTCTACTACTACATTTCGAGTACGATTAGAGCACGGAAGACACGGACACTTTCACGATTGCTGACGACAACTCTCACTCCAGAGAAGGTTTATAAGTTATAAATAGTTATTACTTATCGTACGTACTTATATATATCCGCCCTGATTTTGATTTTATGCCTGTTAGTTCATATGAGTTGTCGGGTTTTGAGAAAAGGATGAAGATATTTCGTTCGAAGAGGGATGAAGAAAGTGTGTGGAATTGCATCTAATAACAAATATCCTGAGGAGAGAGAAAGCCCAGACTTCCCTCTTGTCTAATAACCCGTTGGAGTGGTAATGAGCTACAGTTTTTCACGCCAGCTTGTTCATTAGAACAGTTGATGTGTTGACAAGTGCCCAGTCACCAGCGAAGCTAGTTCACTTTTGCGATATTGCTAATCTCAAATTCTCTCTCTCTCTCTCTGTTATATCTTCCTATACAATTATAATTCCCAGTACAAATGTACACATACCACGCTAAGGGTAGCTAAGACAAGGGAACGGACAGGGAAAAGTGTAGGATGGCAAAAGGCTTAATTTTTACTTGGTTCAGTTAGCCACCATCCATCTCTTTCAGGATGGAAAGAAAACGTCAGGACCAACGGTAGTAATAAGTGACAGAGTACATGTGTCATACCCAAGACGCGTTGTATGTACATGGTAAAAAAAGTGGGTGAGCCTGCCTGTTTCAATATATTTCCATTATAAAACTGGCGAAGATACAAACCCAAAGAGCAGGTAGGTATAAGCAGTAAAAACATAAACTCACAAAATAATTTTTTCTTTTTCAACGCTCCAGCTGCTTCTGTTATTTTATGGCAGCGTCTTTGTTCAAGTAAAAATAAGGTAAAGTAAAATTACTTTTGCAACATATCACCAACCAAATACCACCTGTACACAGGTCTATCTCATATTATTCTGTGGTGTGTATTTAACCAGCTTATTGCTAAAAGCACTAGCAGAAGCAGCGAAGGTGCCATTTCACCGTTTCTTGTTGTGTAGAAACAAAGACCAATTCATCTCGGTCAAACACAGGAGTAAAATTACGTTTCCTTGTTGGAGGAAGGAAGGAATAGGAGAATTGTCTACATCGGAAAAAGTAAAGCAAAAATTCATTTTTTGATATTTCTTTCTATCACGGTCCAGGGGTTCTGCTACACGCCTCCTGTCCAAGTACTATGTTAGTAGTGGAGTGGATTGGTCGTGAAGGTTGGACGGATGGAGGAAACATGTTTTGCCGTCCAAAACCCTTTTTCATATCCAACGAGTTATGACCTGGCCACTGGCTAAGCTATTGCTTACTTACTATGTCCGTTTCGGTTAAATTTTATTACAACTCAGTAAATACATGTCACCACAAATGCCATTACTACTGGCAGTTTATATTGTTCTAGTTTTCAAGAACCAATTTCGCAAAAGCCGTATACTTATTCTGTTAAGAAAGTCACAGCAGCAGATAGTGGTATGGAGGTAGATTATAAAATACTGCTACTGTACTGGTTACCTACTTGACCAATGACCAATCCTTAAACCACAGCTATACCTTCAGGACAGGAAAGAAAGGACAGCGCAAACATTAACTGACTGTGTTATATAACCACCGTTGACCATCAGTCAGTGTTGTAGACTTAATGCTTTTCAAAGCTAGTGGAGGGTTAAAGGATCAAAATCAAACAAAATGCCACAGGCAGCTTCAAAGATCAATGGTAAAATATTAAGAAGCATGGGGGAAAATTTTGTATGATAAAAAAACTCGCCAAAAGAGATGCCAACTTTTTGGAAAATTTACCCTATGTTTCGTAAATACATGTCTTTCCTCTTCTCTTCATTTATAATACAATAATACAAGTAAACGAAGAATATTCTTAAGCTTTTTCAAAAAGAAACTACAACTATAACTGTATTATACCGAATTTACCAAGTTAGTTTATCACAAGACTACTTTTTAGTAACTTCCGTTTTCCCGTCTAGTCTACCCAAGCTTGCTATCTACTTAGCCCGTGCCGTGTATCCATCCATCCCGCAACCGGGTTTATCCATCCTGAGGAAATACGTGATTGAACTAGGAATCCAAAATCTCGTCTGGAGAAATTCCGCTCCTGTCCCAATCTCCTATCATCATCCTGGTGAAATATCCAAAGCAAAAATCCTACCGTAGCAGTAAAAATCCACTCTTGTACTGCTTTCAATCCGAAAAACATTTCAAATTAGATGAGCGTGTGAGAATGCTTTATACATTGCTTCCAATCTCGTGTATACTGCAAGAAGTAGATGTAGATGCAGTTGTAATACGATGAGTTTATCTCCCAAAACTGGACCTGTGCTAGGTAAAGATTAGTATTTTGCAATACTCATTGGGATTTGGAACTATAAGGGCTGGCTCATAGTATTGATATCATTTTATTTTACATCACTTCAGGAAGCAGCCATAGGCTTATCAAGACTCGCCTCGCCTGTATGGAACCATATTCTTATTTATTGCATCCAACTTTTTTATGTGGCATTTGGGACGGCCACAAAGAAAAAGGCAAAGCTAGTGCAAAGGACAAGCATTGAAACCTTAGTAGTATTTCTAGAAAAACTATAACTAGACAAGTTGAGTCAAACACCAAACTACCTACATAGATTGGTAGATGACCTAAGAAAGTGCGAAGACAATTGGGATGGTCATTCCATTATTATTCGGGTGGTAAAAATTCCACTTGGCTTTTCCCCTATGATTTCACAACTACTTTTCCCTCCCCAGCCTTGGTCACCATTGTAAGTAATTTTTCAATGTGGGCCAAAGGCCAACCCGATCGGGTGGATATCGTTACGTTGGCAAGTCAGTTGACCGAAAGAAATCATGATGAATGAAGATACTCTTCTCTACCGCTCCTAAGCATCTATTTCTTCTCTCAGACGAAACATGTGTAGGTGGTATTATTGCTACAGATCTGCATTTTCATCTGTATGATATACCTCTCCTATATCATAAGCACCAGCTGCACTTGGTATTGGCCGGCCACCTTGTCCAATAAAAGGGAACAATGGGTCGAAAAAACAATAAAACAGGACACTATAAACGGTGCCACATACATTCATCATAAGCACAAGCTCCAAGCAATCGCTTGAACTTCCTACAAACTCGATTTCATCTGAAATGACCAAACGACTATTCTGATGTTACATACTGATATGATATTTCTATTATGGATGGGATATACAGGAAAACTGCAATAAAACTACCAAGATTGTCGAACTGAAAGGCACCTAATAATAAGAAACTATTGTCCAATTCTTTCTTTAGTCAAGGAAGGGTGAAAAGTTCTCAAAATGTAATACTATAATAGTATCTTCATCAGACATTAGGATTTAACACTGAGAACATTTTTATAGGTTTGGAATTCGTCAAAAAATATTTTCAAGCTGAGCTTGTTTTTAAGGCCTTCTGATCTGGAAATAAGCTCCAGCTGGATGAACACTAACCAAAACAACTCCAAGTATACGAAAGAAATGTCATCTCAAGCAAAGCCAAAAAATAAATATTAAAGAAAACTTAGGTAAAGAATCTCTCCAAGCCTAATTTAATAGAGCCTCGCGATAGTAAATCCACAAAACTAGACAGACTGCCATTCCATAAACCGACATAGCAGAACCGAATGCATATGACACAATGTATACAGTAATAACTTTCTTTTCCTAACTTTTAACCAGACAAAGTAGCTCATCACCCAAAAGTCAAGATTACTCATTCAACCAGAGTATAGTTTTCCATCAGTTTAACAAACTTAAACCTTTCAGAACTGGAAAAAACACCGGAGATATAGGTTTACTTGCGGTAAATCCTACGTTTCGTTACTCCATGCATAAATAAACAAACGTGCCATACAGTCTAGTACTACTGTATTATTATTTGTGTTCCAGTTTTCCTTTGTTTGGTTACAGTTCTCTAAATAAAGCCTGCTACTCGAAATCCACCCCAAATAATGAAGTCTCACTACCGAGAAAAAACTTCCCTAATGTCTTTTACAGCCTACACTTTCACTTTCTACAGTTTTGGGTAGTTCTGTACCCAAACAGAATAAGTAAATTTGTGGGCAAATTTCGCTTGAATGAGTATAAAAAAAACAGCATTTTCAGCTTTCACTCTTCTCTGCTTACTTACTATCCACACAATAAAATAAGAACCAAGTACATACATGGATCTTATCTTCCGTTTACATAGAGTAGAGTTTACATAGTCTTGAGCATATTATTTGGTGAAAAATACTTATACACCAAAAAATAAGTAAACATTTATATTGTCTCTATTTTGGTTGACAAGAGGGACAAATAGTTTTAAATGTTGTACAAAACACATGCAAAGAAACAAAATAAATACCAAAGATGTTTTTAAGAAATGTGTTTTCCCTTCCGTTTTCGGTTATCCTGTTGCCCACCCGCATTCTTTATTTCTATTCTTTCCTAATACTTCATAGGGTTCACTTCAAACGCTACTAACTGCGACCGGCTCAATTCATCCATAACCATCATCCCTCCCTAGTCTATCGGGTTGATTCTGTCTCTGAGGGAAACTGCTATATATACTGCTGCTGTATGAATCAACAAACTAAACTCAAGAATGTTGTCCGTCGCCTTTTTGTAGAGAAACTAGTAAAAAAGAGTAATGCTTCGTGCTGCATACAGATGGTGAATATTCTATTCTTTAAATTCTGAGGAGTACATCTTGAGGAAAACGTTCCACTTTTGGGTTCTAAATTCTCATACTTCTTCTAGTCCATTTTAAGTTAAACTAAGAGTTTTAAATGTAGCTTCTCCTTTTCCAGACCAATACTATTATGCTGTGTTGGCTACTCTGTTAACAATAAAAACTTGAACAGAAGTGGAAATACCTTCTCCACAAAATGTCTACAGTAAATCTACAGGCCGCTCAACCGGATACTACCAGCATCTAATTGATAGTAGATGCTACTACTACTGGTTGCTGCACAAGAAACCACTTTTGATAATAGAAACCGTATCTGATGAAAATTTTAAAATTTCCAAATGTATTTCTCCTGTTCTTTAGGTTCTAGCCATAAAACTGCATCCGGTTGAAAGGAGCTGAAACGTGAAACCTACGGGTAGTCAAGCCTGTGGTTCGATTATTAAATCCCATCTCAAATCTCTATATAAATTCATGTACTGCTGGTCTGCCTCTTTATGAGTATTTACTTCATTTCATGTGTAAAAAACCTACGGACTGTTGACTAGAAAAATACAATTGAAAATTTCATGGTTCGCTATTTCCCTTTCTAAATTTATCTTTACTAACTTCAATAACCCTTTGCGTACTAAAACTGAGCAGCATGTTTTTCCTCCAGTAACCATACGAAATGCAAGTACCCAACCCCTATGAAACCGACATGAGTTTATAAAGCTAAAAGTGAAAGTTAGTTAGGTTTAGACGAGGCCGTAACAAAAAGCACTGGGATGGTAAGATTGAGCCTTTCTGGTCATAAAATATTTGAAAGACACTCAGTTGGAATAGAGGCAGTTGGGAATCTAATAAAAATAATTTATTAAGCTTGGCCTCCATTCTTCTGTAAATGAAATAAGGAGGTTTCGTGTCCAAAATTTACACTATCTGTACCAACCAACCAACAAACCTGACTATTCATATTTTATTTCCCTAGCCAAACGAAAGCCAATTTAGAATCAACTAACTGCAGACTTGAATAACATTCAAGTCTGCAGTTAGTTATTCAATGAATAACATTCAATCTTTTCCAGGAGTGAGTTATTTTTTACTCGTGAGGATGATGATATGCCAGGACAACATTTCCAGCCAAATAACTAATAACATCCAGTAGAAGCGCAGTATCAAAGTACCCAGAATTAATCCAATATTATGACCAACTTGTTTATGTATATTTGGCTTTAAGTTGCTGGAAGGCGTAGATTTGCGTGGAGAAAGCAAATACAATTTATGTGGCTTGAAAGTATGTATTTGTGTAAGTTTATGTACCCCTTAGAATGAGCAATGAGCGGTTCTATTGGTGGTACGTAGGTTGTAGTGTGCAGTAAACTAAGTAAGTAGGTATCATACAAAGCCAATAATAGTAACATTCCCCTTGTCAAAGCTTCCTTCCTTACGAGTTTTGTCGTTTTGTGGATTTGGTTGGATCTAGTACATTCCCGTGAAGAAACTATTAAAAATGGTAGAACCAATTTCATGTTTTTACGACTCAAAACTGACTGAGAATTATAATTTTCCCCCAAGACATACTCACGGTAATTGTTATTTAACATATACTTATACCATGCATATTCCAAAGAGTCCTCAATTACTGATAAGATCTCATCAGGAAAATTGTAAAAAGCATAAAAAAAAGTCATATTATAACATGAGTCTCATCACTACGTCTGACTGAAGCTAGTAGACTTTTGCAGATTTATTTAGTGGCAGGAGATTTATTTCAATAGTATGATGAAATTAAACCTCCGAGTGCAGCTAGCCGAGCCTGTCTAAGCCTTCCTTTCTATAGAGGGTTTTCTGAAAAGCCTTTTTTCTTCGATATGGGCGACTTATAGTCAAGGCTTCAGGAAACACACTGTTCGAAAATAGTATGGGGAAAAAGAAGTGTTTACAACAATATGAACTTAGGATCAAACCACTAAACCGCAATCGACCAAGCAGACAATAATTGTAAAAGGGGATGTCAATCCTTATCTTTAGGCATAGATTTTAGCAGATGTGTGTATCATAATAAATAAGTACTTTTTCTAGACAAACAACAAAGACGACTGAAGAAAGTAAACCATGCTTCATACTATAAAACCTTTTAGATATATTAATCTACGGTGAAAATTTTCCGGTGGATCCTTTCAATTAATTTTAAGTGGAATATGTGATTTGAAGGCTCGCCATCAAAAATTACAACAATACCAAGATTTATATAACTAAGCAATGTCGTAAACACAACCCATTAGTTTATTAAAAATACAGCTTCCAGGCATGGAATTGGTATTTGTTTGTACTATGGGCAGGCAGGATAAAATCTACAATGCATATAAATATCAAAACTGGCTGGAGATGAGTTCCGTTGATGTCAAGTTCAAATTATTAAGATAAAAAATACTAGGATATGATGCTATGTCCAGAAAAGACAACCGTACCTTCACAAATAAGCCGTCTCCGTTTAGCCACTCGGTTGGCTGCAGATGATTGTGAAATCTTGACAGAAGATCCCGTGCGTGATTCCGGAGTTAGTGAAGACTCGGACCGAATAAGTTTAATCATTTTCCCTTGATGTGGTTCAAGAAGCAGTTGATCCGGTTGTTGTTCTTCCTGTTGTTCTCCCATTAACATCCTGCCATCAGCGGACGAAACAATAAGTCTTCCGTGACCGGTGCCACTGCCACAGAGCTTGTTCAGGTGCCTTGTCATCGTCAACTCTCCCTCGACGACGGAGCCGTGACTGGCAGCTGAAACCAACCCGGTTCCACCGACCATCTGAAATGACACACAAGAAATTGAAACACATTTTTCAGAAACTAAGATCATTTTTCATCTCAAGCCGACGTAAAAACCGGCAGAACACATATCCGTCTATACAGATAGACTTATTATAACCCACACTGTACTGTATCATGGTCACACAATCCCCTAACCTCATTAATCTACCCACATGGCTCAATGACATTTAACCTCTTGTTGACGACTTTCTCCAAAAACTGGCTGATAGGTCCCTACACATTTCATCTATTTCTGTACAGCTTTAGTACATTTACTCCCGTGTAATCACACTCAGTACCTATTATACTTTATATCATATCATATATGGATAGGAACAGGAAGCTATCAGTTTTATTATAAACCCTCGTCACATTTCTTTAGGGACTTGTTACTCTCAACGGCGGCTGTCATCTCATAATTGGTGTATTTTTCAGACTTTCTCTCCTCTATATAATATGTGCCTTTTGTTCATCAAAACTTTCTTAGAGACTTTCATCTAAGATTTAACAAAGTCCCTGGAGCCCTTGCGGTTTCGGGATAAAGCCTAGGCTTTCGGAGGCAGGTTTCTAATTTGGTGTACAAAGGTTTGTGGTTTCTGTATCTCAATATAAACTAAAAAATCTAGCACATATTCTTCTTCCAGTTGATCATATATTGCATGTTGTTTTAAGCCATGTTATTACTTCTATTTCTATTTTCATTTTCCATGGTTGGTTTGGTGGCTGGACCAAATTTTTCCCTGTCCACAGATAAAACTCTCCCTAACCTTGTTACTTGAATGGCATTTAAAGATTACTCTGCCTGTCTGCCTGTGGAGACACAAGGCACAGGAAATTATTATTACGTCTCTACACAACAGCCAGCAGCCCAGTTTGCAGAAATTATGTTGCATCTCTCTGTATGTCCCTATTTATACACATGCTTTTGTGTGTATCGTGATGTTATGATCAAGCAGTTATAAAAGCAAGGGAATGGTAGAAGTTGGAAAAAATTAGTGAAAGAAATCCAACCAAAGCCAAGAAACGTACAACCGCTAAAGAAGACTAGTTTGGTTAGTTAGTACCCGTTCAGATCCTTCCTCGCTGTTCTTCTGCAAGGAATTGAAGCATAAAAAGCTGCACCACCATCAACCGTTTCTTAGGGCCTACGTTGTAGTTCGTTGGTGGTCCTACTCCCCGCAATGAAAAAATAGTAATATATACTTATAGTAGGGTTGCTTAATAGACTCGTGTCCTCACGTGGAATGGGTTTCCATTAAATTGTCCTTAGTTGTATTATTACTTGACCATAAACCACGTAAATTAAACTTTAGTATGTCGTCTCAAACTCATGGTTGTCTTTGAACTACATTACTCCAATAAAGCTTCTTGCAACTCTAGTAAAATAAAAATGCACTACAGTATTCAATAGTAATTCTTACAAGCATAAATTAACCTCTATTTCGTTTTAATTTTCATTGTACGTGTACTTCAATTTACAACCATAAAATATAAACAAATGAAAATGTATTTAAACGTATTGCAACATAAATGCTTTTCCGAATTCATAAATTGTAATTATTGAACTCAATAAAGCTCGTTTTCTGAACTACTTGACCTAAATTTCGCTCTTCAGATTAAAATATCATTTGACCTAAATTGAATCTAGACAGTATACTCTGTAGCAGTGCCCTGTCTAAAAATTTTGGTAACATTGTCTACATAGCTTTCACTATAGCATCAGTTCATTTACAGTAGATTGAGCTACTTTTCTCACCAAGTTAAACACAGTATGTAAAAGTATAAGTTAAAGTGTAACTTTCCAAGTATCCAAAATCATTAAACTCGTTCAACTTGATTGAGCTTCATGCTTCATCCACAAAATCATATAATACGAAAAAAGCACAAAGTGAGAAGCTTAACAGTAAGAAAATCGGAACCATCACAATCACAGTTTTCCAAACCGTACAACTTTCTTTGATTCATTTACAAAGCAAACGAAAACTTTTAAACAATTATTTATTTTGTGAGCCAAGCTGTTCTACTAAACTAAACCTAGTGTACACATGCATACAGTTTCCCTTGCCAGACAACCAATGAACCAATGCTAACTTCAGCTATGGATCTTCTCGTAAGGAATAAGATAAGAGCGCTTAACAGTAAACTACCTCTCTAAAGCGTTCTATCTAAATCTCCAATCTCTCCTATGCAGCACTGTAATGCAAAATCATAACGAAAAAATAGACCAGTAGCATACTATACTGGATGTGGATGAGAGAAAGCTCAATCCGGAGTTCAAACTATGTAACGCTATCCAGTCTACACTTGCTGAAAATAACCAAAGATACATTTTGAAATGGACCTTTATTTCCTTTCTCAGCACATTTGGTCGAGTCATTGATGCGATATTTTCATATTAGTGTCTGAATTCCATTCACAGAATTAGCTTTGATACACAATCAGCCAACAGTTCTTGCTCACTAGTCAGCTCTAACTACCACGTAGGTACATAGATATCTAGTTTATTCCACGAATTTTGACTTTATTCCTTTACACTCACTTCTAGCTAACTTTTTGTATCTTCCCATGGCAAATCTGAGCAGTGCTTTAACAGACTAAGGAATTAATGTACTAAGAATATAAGTCAATGCATAACTAAGCTTTCTCACAAGCCGCGTCTTCTTATTCACTTGAGTAAATATTTCTCTCAACTTTCTTAACACTTTCCCAGCCTCACTTCAACTTACCAAGTCTTGCATAATGGAAATGAAAAAGTCTCACCTTCTCCTGTGTAATTCTTTGATATGTACCTGTATCCCTTGTCCTGCTAAGCTAAAGTTATACTTACCCTGCGCTACTACTACTGCAACTTATTTTGCACTGGAGTATTCTCAACTTCCTGAAACTTTAGTAGCCACAGTATGCAGGGTTTAACTTTTTTCTTTTCTGAAACACAATTGGAAAACAAGGTAAGGAAGGTTTATCTCATCTCTTAAATTTTATCCGTTAGTGCTTTCTGGAACGGCAGGAGAGTATACTTATACTATAACTACAGAGCTGAGTAAGAAAGTAAGATATCGTTCATCCAAGTTTTATTTTTGCAAGAACTTATATAAAAAACTGGCAACCAAATTTCCAGAAAGATGAGTAGAAACAAACTAATTTTTGCAGAGATTTTCTCCGTACTGAATTTAATAAGTTTACTAATCTTGAAGTACGTATGATGCCAACTGGCAATATGGATAAAAGTGTATCTTTGTTTATTTTTGCACGGAGATGGGATTAACCTACTTTAGTTATAATTTGCAACACAGAACAAAAGTTCGTGCTAGTTTGAGATATTGAGAAAGGTCTACTAGTAGAAAGAAGTAACCAGGTCTCCGTCATCTGGAAAAAATATATCCTACAATACAGCTCCTCTGAAGACATGGTTGTACATCTGCAATCTGCTGGTTCACCTCAAAAAAACGTCGATGGCTTTACTTTGCATGCAATTAATTTAATGAAATGGAGAAGTTTGTAGAAGTTTCCAAGTAGATAATGGGATGCAACCTATGTTTATAAGCCTTAGGCCAAACTTCGAGAGACGGTAGAGTTGAACGAATGTTAAAGACGTATCAATATTACCACATGTTAACAGGAAACACAATTTAACCATATTTTAAATGCGGATTTCCTACGCACATGATATTAAGCCAAGAATACTGATTAAGCAAAAGCAAGACAATCTAACAAAATGAACTTCAATTAATTAATTTTTAGTACTGCACTGCTTGCATGTTACAATTTTAAAGCTTTGCATTTACTGCTCTTAGAAAATATGTCAGCGCTCGTATTCTTACTCGTTTTTATGCAACATTGATTGGTTCAAGATTAACTAGAGACACAGAAAGCTGCTTATACATATTTGATGAAATGCGTTTTTAAATTCTTTTTTGCGAATTCCTGCCATAAGCAGCCCAGTTAAATGCACTAAACAGTAGCTTGCTTAAGAAAAGAGAAGCGGTACTCACTGGACTCCCTGTCTGCTAGTATTTAAAGTATAAGGTGAATGTTGCATGCAGCAGCATCAAAGATCCAAAAAGCAAAGAAAAGGAAGGGTCAAGAAGCAAGTAAGCAACAAAAAGCAGTAAGAAGCGCGTTGAAAGCAAAGAAAAAGAAATGGAAGATGTCACGCAGAAAGAAGAACCTGAAATCCTGGAAGAGTTTTATGTTTTTTGTTACTTTACCTAGTCATTTATCTAGTCTTTTAGAGCTTTAATTAGGTTAGTCTGTAATTAAAATGGCATCAGCCTTAAGTAAACAAACCTAAGCTTTAAGGATACCTTTAGCTTTAAGGTTACCTTTTAAAAATCGAATGCTGTGATAATTTGAGCTTTTAACTTATTTAGTATAGCAGTAGGTTAACCAGCCTTAGACAGGCTCAGGCAGCTGTACTTAGAGGTTTATACACAAAGAACTGTTGGTTCTTTCTACACAATCCACATTTTGAAAGCAAATGGGCTTTCCACTAAAAAATTATGAATTATAAGTAAGCCAACCTAAGACATTGAGCATTTTTCTGCTCCAGTAATCGTCTGATCGTATTTATATTTCAAACATATGTGTTTAAATGAAGATCAATTGTACCTGCAACCTATTTTTCATGTCTGTATGCAATAAGTGTCCGCTTTCTCTTTCGCCATTTTCCATATAGGTTCTGAATTTAACTCTCCGGGAATTCCTCTACCTCTCCATGTTAACAATTGAGATTTCTAAGGGGAGCACGACGAAAGATACCACGGTAAATGATACCTTACGGCAAGTGATACCTTACGGTGAATGATATTACGGCAAATGATACCTTACGGCAAATGATACCTTATGGTGAATGATATTACGGCAAATGATACCTTACGGCAAATGATACCTTACGGTGAATGATATTAAGGCAAATGATACCTTACGGCAAACGATACCTTATGGTGAATGATATTACGGCAAATGATACCTACGGTAAATGATACCACTGCAAATGATACCTAACGGCAGAAGATGCCAAAAATAATAATTCCTAAATTTAAAATATAAAATATAACTATAAAATTGATAAGAAATATCTCTAATATTCGAATCAACATGCATAAATGCAGAGTTCAATGCATGAATTAAAGTTTGAAGTCACTTTAAGTAAACTAAAGCAGTAGTTACATAATTAGCCTAGTATTTCATTGTATTGCATTTTCATGCATTAGAAGGAATAGTAAGCCGAAGAGGATGCCGAGCAGAGGTAGGTTAGTAAATAGGATATTTATCATAAACTGACGCAGAGCTGAGATAGAACAGTTCATATAGCAGAAACTGATATAGCAGCAGAGCTGAGTTGGTTGGAGTGAAATAGTAGCAAGGCATACGTTATAGTAAGCAGGACAAGTAGTAGTAGTAGTGGTGTTGTAGTCTGTAGAATGATGGAATGAATTTCTTCATGAGATTTTAATTCATGGTTTTCTAACATTTAGGAATTACTATTTTTGGCATCTTCTGCGGTTAGGTATCCTTTGCCGTAAGGTATCTTTTACCGTGGTCCCTTTTACCATGGTATCTTTTACCATGGTACCTTTTACCGTGGTATCCTTTACCATGGTATCTATTACTGTGCTATCTTTCGTCGCAGACTCATTCCTAAGCATAACCAGATTAGGTTTTAATTTTAGTGTGCAAGAAAATATTCTGCAGGGTAATTAAAACCGGAAATCTAGTAGAGAATTTGTATTTACATGGTTTAGGGTCAATCTGTGATAACAAGGATATCATATCAATGATATTATTCCTCGTTGTTTCCACACAGAGGACGGGATAGGAAACAACGACCGTCTATTTCACCGGCAATCAGCGTTTCTTTAACTAGGATAGAGACTGGAGAGAAAAGGGATAAGTAAATTGGGACTTTTCCTGCACCTCACAAATTTTAACATTTCAGTCAATCTCGTCCTTGCTCTTTCCTTATCGCAATTTTTGGTTGCTTACGGACCAACGTTGACTCGATCCCCGGTAGCGCAGGAGACTAGGCATAAACCAAAGCCCCTTCGCCAGGTAGGGCTGATTAGACATTTCTTTCTGAGTACCTCCCCAATAGAAAATGAGCCTTGTAAAAAATATACCATACTAAAATCCAATATCTCAAAACTTAATTAAAGTAGAAAATTCGATCCCCTCTAGATCTTTCCTCTTCTGATCCTTATATAATTACATTACCTTCATGTTATTTATAGAAGTTTCTGCTTCTAACCTACCCAGTTAATAAGACCTATGATGGCTTAAAGAAATCCTTTATTTTAGAATTTAAAAAAAGTAATATTCAAAACAAATATGTAGCTCCTGTGCTTTCATTTTATTCTTCTAAAGCAGAAGTAAATAAATATTCAGAACAAATAGCGGCTGAAACTAAGAAGTTATTAAAATCTACATACAATATCAGGTTGATGAGAAGATTTAATATCTAATCTAGGGAAGGAAATCCCTTTACATTTTATTGCATGTCAAAAGCCCATAAAAATCCTCCTATGTCTTATGTCTCCCTCCGCAGCAAAGCCTGTCAAGACATTCTATCCAGTTTTATCTATATTCCTCTTCCAGATAAATGCATACACGATCATGTACGTATTCACTTTTATACTATAAATTCATACGGATCCCCTGACTTTAATTGTCAATACATCTTCACTTCCAATTCCATCCATAAATTAGATCGGTGGGTAGTTCTAATCTATCCATCTATCTTTGCATTCTTTTATCTGTTCAGTTGTAGGCTACGCTTTCTTCGTGCGTGTAAAAAAGCGACAGACAGAATGAATGTGATCGTATCGAGGCAGGAAGAAAAAAAATGAATTTTTCATCGTCATCATCATCATGATCATTTAATTTCCCTTCGGAGTTTCTGCATGCTCCCAAGTACTTTTTCCTTCCTAAGGGCTACACTAATTTCATATAGTCCTCTTAGTTTTAACAAAAGAAATGAAGGGATGGGATCCTAACAGAAAGTTTCCATGAAGAAGAACCATTGTAATAAAAAACTATGTTGTTAAAATAACATTTCCATTTCAATATAAAAAGCCAAAGGAATAAAACTTCTTTTAACGAGAAAGATACTATAACAGTACAAAGGCGGCCCAACAAATTTTACCGTATATGCCCAGGAGATGTAGATTATGGCGTATTTTTATGGGACAAGGCAAGCGGAAGTAAGTGGGGTTAGAGAGCTAGATGGTGAATTCAACCTGAATTTCATTAATTCAAAATCTTCAAGTGCAACTCGACCCTAGGTACGGGTACGACATTTGTTTTAGTTTAATTTAGTACTTTAGCATATTATGGGAGTTAATAAAGTTAAAATAAAATTAGATAAACCAAACTTAAACGGGTATTTTCGGCTAGAAACTACAATGATTCCACGCATCAGTTTATTACATAAAGTTTAAAAATGCTCTAAAGTATCTTTTAATTATTTTTATAAATGTAAGCACACCATGCTTATGGTCAATCATAAATCTCAGTTGTTTAAAAATGTGTTACTAAAAAAGTTTACAATTTTGGCTCTACCCTTTTCAACTTGATTATAGTTTTGTTGTAGTGGATGCACCATGCACGAGGTACCAAAGATGTACGAATGAGTCGGTAAAATCAATAAACTGAATGAGTAGTGAAGAAAAATGAGGCAGAAAATTAGTCTCAAATGTCTCATGAAATTCTACGAAAGAGGTTCAGCCGATACTATTGGAATGGCAAATTCGGTCCTTTTCCTGTAAGATTGGATTTCTGAAGTAAAATATTTAATGAGGAGGCAGTATATTGCATCGAAAAAGGAAGTTGAGACACATACATTATACAGAATTCTTTAGAAGATAAATAAATCATCAGCAACCTACATACAATTGGGGTTTTGTTAAACTGTCGAAAGGATAGCATTTCGGTAAACTACGACACAGCAAGACAACTTCACAACTTACAATTCACTTCATCAGTTTAAAGGTTGAAATATCATTTAGTCTTTGAAAACCCGTTGTTAAAAAAATTTGAAATTAGATAAACTAAAAGGTATTACAAAAAAGTATACAACTGTTGGAATAAGACATCCTTTACTAAAGAATATTAATTATATCGGTAAGGAATGATGGTTAATTGGGGAAATTTTAGAACAATCTAGGAGAAACCACTCTGTTTTAACTAACACGAAAGAATAATATAATAATAATCATAATAACAGTGTTTAATTACGGAATCCATTGCTAATTTCAGTTTTTAGTTACCGTAAAGTCGCGCATTACAGCCGCCCTCGTTAATTTAGCCGCATCCGTTTTTAACATAGCCTTTAACATACTGTGCTTCATTATTTGCTCAACTCAAATAGCAATCATTGCCAGTTGCATGCCCTTTAATAATCTTTACAAGGCAAAGATAGAAAAAGCCATGACTAGTTTCATTTACTAATTTCTGTTTTGTTTCATTGCCTTTTAATTGTGCTAGTCAACCTCACATGTTTAGACTTAAGCTAAATAATTCAATATTTTATTATTATCTTGCAATGTTAAATGCCTTGCAGTCATACGCTATGATTAACCATGCGTCTGTTGTTATTTAAGCATCTCTAAATTCTAAGCTCCTTCAATGCTTTCACTTTTCTATCGTTAAGGTAGGTATTTATTGGATGATAAAACTACCTGCAAGAATTCATATATTCTATGTAATTACCGCCTGCAGAGATACTTATACTTCCCTTCATACCTAAAAGTTTTAAATATATATATTACTAGAATACAAAAAGAAAGCATAAAGATTGTTTAAAGTAAGAACAAGGCAGATCAACTGAACTGTACGTTCTTTAAGAAATAGAAAGTAGAGGTTTGCGTTTCCGAGATACTTTATCTAAACATATTTGCCCTAAAGGAAAAGCATGATGGGATTCTTGGTAGCTCGGAATGGGATCTGAAATCTTCAAAACATCCATAAAAAGTGAGCGTAAAAACTTTTCCAACCAAATCCTTCTTTAAAGGGGCAAACTATTATAAGTAACTACGACTGTTTCGTAATCCAACCTTCCTTTCGACATGCATTTGATGACATAGCTTATCTACACAGATACAGGTACTATACGTTTCCTGTAATATTTTTATATGGCTAAATACCGGGTGAGTCAGAAACAGTTACCTAGGGGCACTATTTTATTTTCGAGAAAAATTAGTTTTAGTGTAGTAACGTAAAATTAAAATAATTCCAAAAATGATTACAGGAGGGTTTTTGTGAATCTCCATGGAAACATCGCTAATATTTAAAATTGAAATAGTGCCCCTAGGTAACTGTTTCTGACTCACCCGGTACTATATTTAAGTATAGCAATAGCATCAAACCAGAAAAACTTGGCTCACCACTATAAACAAAAGTTTTGCAGGATGGGCTAGTGTAAAAAGATAGGAATCAGTCGTAGACATTCCTCTGAAGTGGAATCCCTTAAAAAATATCTCATCGTGTGGTTTAAGGCTTTCTTTCTACAGATATTGGCTTTAGGGGGTAAAGAACATAGGTAGATAAGGATAGTAAAAGCACATAAATACTAACCAACCATAACAAACTGCAACAGTATACCACCAGAGTCGTGACGAAGGCTGTCCAGTGGAGCCCATAAATGTACATGAATCTTCACATGAAATAGCCGTAAACTATTATGTGGGTTGTTGAGACATTGGGATGAAATGGGAGTTTGAATTGGCGTAAAATGGAATTTCATAACTTATGCCTACCTTTTTGGAAGCTTTTATGCTTACTTTTACCCAGTTTTCTTTCAAATTGCTGCTGAAGTGGTCAAGATTTGAGTACAAATGTTATTTTTGTATTATGAAAAAAAACACTTGCTTTAAAAGCGGACGAATTAAAAAGTCGCCGTATAATTGCGGTTGTTATATTGTTTCTATATAAAACAAAATTGAACATCATATATCTCTAACATTTCGAACATAATTTACACCGTTTCTAATTAGACAATGTCAACTCCCGCAGTGATTTATTCCGAGAGTAATAGTTACATGCAAAATAATGTGGATTTGAAACAAAACAACCCGGTTTCTGTCTATCTGCGTGCTTTCATCTAATTATTTATGACTGTCCCTTAACCCTAAACTTAATTAGTTTCGTTATAATACAAAACTACAAAACTAACTCTGACGGTGAGTTTCCTTCAACAAATCTTTAGTAAATTCTATCGGCATTTCTAACCCCAGTACCACAAAACTGTCTCAGCTTCTATGCTAAGTGAAGGAATTCTAGAGTTGGGATAAAGTTCATAATAACCACACCATAATCACAATACATAGGATTTCATAGCGACTTTGAAAATCTTTGAGAAGATCTAGTTGAACGTACGTACTCTTGCGTTTGCCTCTCCTTTTGCGGTTTAACACGTCGAGTTGACTAAGACAAAGTGGAATCTCGAAAATAAACTTTGACTTTCCTTTTTACTACAATACTTGCAAGCATTCAACTTGAAACCTCCAAAACTCCTAACAATACGTCCAACCAATCCACCACAACCATTTGTTTAAGCAGTGCATCTCCAAAACATCTTGAAGACAAGCGTTTGTCATCGCCGGGTCTATCCTAACATGTAGCTCTTATCGGGGTGGGAATTGGGAATGTACCACAGTAGAATTGCAAATAATTCCACAGGAACTGCTCCCATTTGTCCGAAAATTACATTTTACATACATTTTCAAAAATGAACAACGATACCGTACCCTTAACAGAGCGACTTTTTCAATGATTAATTACAGCAAGTACTGTATAGTGCGCAGACAAACTGGACTGCGTACGATTTTAGTTCTAAGCTATGGAATACACTGCCCTAACTTTCGTCAACATACGCTATTGCAGCAGAACAAAAAGTGACTGACTTAGGGCGATTACAAACAACTATGCGGTCACTATCATCATCATCATTATCCTCATCTCCTTTCTCTCAAAAGGAATTTCTCCCACAGATTTCCTTGTTCTTACGGGCAACGTAAAATGTATCACGCTTAAAATAAGCTCAGTCAAGTTCTTTCCTAGATTGCTTAAAGTACCTATTGCGTTAGGTATAAATAAAGCAACAAGATAAAGTACATCATTAAAGCTCCCGAGCTCGTCCTTTCAACATTTTCTTAAGTAGACAACGGCAAGGATGAAAATATAAAACAACAATTCATTCCATCCTATCCCATCTCCTCAGGGACAAATGAGGGAGTTTTTTACTGAATAACTATTTAAATACAAGCTTGTTACAAATACACACAGCAATAATTATACATAAAGTATTACACAAATCACACTTTTAAAACAAATCCAAACATTTGATTTGATTAAAAATAGTATTTATTTTCTCTCGCGATATTGTCGTTTTTGTTTGAAAGATGAGAAACGCTGAATATCACCCAAAAAGCTGTACCACCATTTTATCGTTACCTTCTTTATCTAGCCTTCCTTATTATATGCTATTGTGGAGAAAGCTCGCATACTAACTGCTTATGGTCGGAGCATATCTATCTACCAATACACTTCGCTAGACTGAACGCGACTCAAGAACTAGACTTACAGTATTGGTAACGGACAGAGACAACCTGACAACCAGGTCGTATATGAGGTTTCTCGAGAGCAATCTAGCCTCCCAGAAGACGATAATCCATCGGATTTCCCCACATTTCATTAATCATTTCTTCCCAGTCGGCCTTCAATGTCGTTTCTTTATCCGTTTCACGCTCATGCATGTGGAAATTAAAGTCCATCATCCGATCTGCCGGGCCTTAGGCCTAGCTTAACTTAACTGGTGCCAGGCTCAGGATACTTGAAGTATAACTCGAGAATAAGGAGAAAGTTGTGTTGTGGTGTAATATGCACATGATCCACCATCGAATCCAATCCACCATATATCCTTATTGTAAGGTAATAAGTGAATATCAACCTTCTTTTCCGTTATAGAGGAAATAAATCGTTTAGAATTCATCAGGCTCCCAGCAGGTGTAACAAATTCTAAACAAGTTCCAACAAATCTCAGCCAAGGCAAGGAAAGGGCAGCATAAGAACTGAAAACTATTTTCGAATCTCGTCTTTCTCCCATGATATTAGTCGCTGCATATAAAGCTTGAACGAAGCGTAGAATATTGCACCGTTCATTTAACACTATCCCACACCAGTATTTTAGAAATAGGTTTCCTATAAGGTAAGAAAAGCACCATTGAACCATTAAACTACCTGAGTCATGGCCCATGGGCAGTCTTATAGTATGACAGAGTTACATATGTACCGACTGAATGATAAATCCTCCATTTCGTCCTTCAACTAAACCAATATGAAGTAGCAAAGTAGCGAGAAAAACTAAAGTTTTCTCGAGAGGAATAAAGAAGTTTATTTACAGCCGGGTATTCGAAAAGACGGGCATTCAAATATCAGCCGGCGATGATGTTCATAGTTCATACTAAAGTAGTGCATATATCGGTACGGGCATTTGAGCCTTCAGGACCACCGACCGAATGTTGAAATGGTGATGGTTACTGAATAGTAAATGGTGATTCTAAGGCAGTTCGGTTGAGTTAAATCGCTAGCAGTATTATATCTTCAGCTCCATTACGTCCATTTACCTACACTTTCTACAATAAGTACCTACTTACTCCCTAGCTGAGAAAGTCTGTTTAATCCTTGGGCGATAATCTTCCCCGTGACTTATGCTCACGCACATCCTTTTCATTCACTAGCATCAGTAGTAGCGGTGTCAGTGCTTGTTTGTAGTAGTACTAGTGTATTAAACTTATCAACCATTTCCAAACGTGGTTTGTCACTTTGTAATGTAAAGGGCGCTTGTTTTTTTCTGGTTAGATTTTTTTTATGGAAGGGGAATAATCGGTTTTATGATATGTAGATACTACTAAAAATGCATAAAGGTACATGACTTGGTGTCTATCTGCCTTTGCCGTGTCGTTAATTAAAATAACTCATAAAATAATAACTGAATTGTACTTCTATTATTATGTTGAGTTGGTAAATAATTAAAATAAATGGGTTGGTTTTATAAATAACAACTGACCCATCTTAACTTTTATCAGGTTATCCATTACACCCATGTGAATGCATAAAGTCCTAAAAAGGTAAAAAATATCAAATTATATCGTCCAACTTGAGATTTACTAAACGTATTTCTCCTTAAAACGTTTATTAAAACAGATCTATTATAAGAACTTTTACTCTGTGAACTCCAGAGTGAAAGTTTAGCTAATTAGCCAGGAACTTAATTCGCAACTAGAAGCCAGGGTTTTAAGTTCATTCCAGTTAGTAATTCAAAGAGCTGGAGAGTTGGTCGGAGGTTGGAAAAAGATCCTGGAAGAAAACTTCAGGCCGGAGTTTACTTTTGCTTTCTCTTCGTCATTCAATAATTAGGGAAATGCCGACCTTATGTCTCAAAAGTATTTAGCTTTCATATACTAATTCTTCATTCTACATTCACTACTACTTTCTAACCATATATACAGGGTAATGGTAATGCAGCTTCAGTGAGACTTTGAAGCATAACTGAACTTGATGGTTGGACGGTCTAACAGGCAAAAGCTGACTTTACCCAAGAAATCCACACAACCACCCAATCTGATGAGACAAATGGATCAAGAGAAGCTATACTGTACCAATCAATGATCAGTTCCAAAGTAGCAGATTGGACGGAGGTGGAGACAAAGTTACACAAAAACATTAATGAGTGCTAACGTTTTATCATTCTACAGAATCTTCATCACAGAAGAAAGGGAGAAAGTCAATTTTGTCCTTGACTATAATAAATCCCACGTGTGTGTGTCCCATGCATACTAATACCCCTGCACTTACATAGTACGACCTTCCTTCTACAACCCTATTCATTCATAGCTACAAGGCACATTACGCAGATTAATTTACCTTCTAGGTAAGCATAGGTTTTTAGCCTTGAGTATTTTAAGCTTGAGTAATTACCTGGGACTGATTTCCACCACTGATTGAAGAGCTTTGCTGCTGTTGATGATGATGCCACAGAGCTTCGGAAGCTGGTAAAATAAGATCTAATTCTGTCTGTTCCCAACATTTCTTCCTAATGATGGGTTGTTGAGACGCTCTAAGGGTTTGAAACTGTTGTTGGTGTTTTTGTTGCTGTGAAGAAATGAGGTTACTAGGATGATTGTGAGTGGCTAAGGCCGTTTGACATCTTAAAGTTGAAGAGCTTCCAGAGATTTCCTATTAAATTCGACATTTAAGTGTAAGCACTAAAAGGGTAATGGAAATACCGACCAACTACTGGGCACAAAGTGAAAGGAAACTACTACAAGGTACTTGGGGGTACTATAATTCTACAGGAAGGGTATACTTTAAAAGACCAGAGAGCAGAGATATGATGGGGAAAAGACACACATCTGGTTTATTATCTACCTCGTTAAGATTATGAGCCCAGACATTGGTAAAAAGAGCGGATGATGACAGTTCCACGTCTCTTGGCGGGGGTGGGGGACAAATGGCATTGGCAACGGAAATCGGGGTACTTGAAGGAGGTGGGGGTAATGGCTGAGCAACTACATTATAGATCACTGAACGAGGTACAACATCACAAGGTGGAGATCTACTACTTTCATCTCTCGAGTCCTGATACTTCTTATCAACATCAACAGATTTAATGCTTCCAGTCGGTGTTTTATGTATTGAAGGGAGAACACCACTAATACTGCAGTTCCGAAGGCCTGCTTTCCCACCGCGGGGAGGATGCTGATGTTCCTGCTCACTTTGGCTACCGTCTTCCTCAGGAGCTGAAACGGACTCTGGTCGACAGCAACATTCATGTAACAAATCACTTGAATCATCCAGGCACGAAGTGTGAAGAACCCATTCCTCAGCGTTGTCCAAGGTATCCCCACAAATACCTCCCACAGTGCTGCCACTATTACTACTATTACCACCGATAATTCCAACGATTGAACACGACCCTGCTGAAGTACGCTGCCGATGCAAATACTGCCCAGTGATAGAGGATGAAGAACTGGGAGTTTTATTTTGATTAGGAATTTGATTAGACCCAAAATTACCCCCGCTTGAAGGATACAGCTCTCTTTTTGGAACATTGTCCAGCTTTTTACGGGCCAACTGAGCTTGAAACTTTTTAAACCCTTTGAGACTTGCAAAGGGTTTGTCGGAAGGTTCTGGCTCACTTTTACTATTTCTTGAAGACGCACCACTTTCATCGTCCATTGCGGCCTTCGACGACCGCAACATGCCTCACTAACACACATAACCTCTCTGGAGTAGTTCTACGACTACTCGATGGAGCAAAACGAAGCGAAACTAATGCAGTAAACTTTCATTATGTCGGGGCTTTAGAACTATAGTATGTTCTTAAACTTGATTTAGAAAGTTCTGAAGTCCCACTTCAGATCAAAGATTTATAAACGAAATCACGGTTGCATCTACGAACATTTTTTATAAAGATCTGTCTAAAGTTGATTGATGAATTCACTTACCCTTTCCAAAAAAACTAACAATTACTGAACTAAGAAGTTACATTTACTTTCCAGCTACAAAGTTTAACAATTTAGCAAAAGAGGTAGGAAACGGATGATGAAAATTCACTCCAGAAGTTTTCATAAACGTTGAGTAAAAGTATGATCCATGATACATGTCATTTTATAATGAAACAGAATGGTTCTTTCTTTACTGCTGTTCAGGAGATAAGGATATTTTTTCTAGAAGAGAGCTTAATGGTCTCGAGGTGTAAAACGGACCAAGTCTAATCGAAAACTGACGGAAAGATTCTTCCACGAGAAAGTTAAGATAAGCAACGAAACCCAGGCAAGTTGTGACCCAGTGAGTACCCTCACCATGCAATTTTCTACCTCTAGCTTTCTTTGAGTTCTCTTGCTACTTTCTCTCACAGAGAAAGTCCATAACCAACACAGGCGCAAGTAAGGGTTGTTCTACAGACAGTCAACCCCATTCCATAACTTCTGATGAGAGCTCATTGAATACATGCATTCGGGATGTTTGCACTTTCAGTAACATTATGGAGTTAGCCCAAGAAAGACGAGTTAATGCTATGCAAATGGTTGAGGGAACATTTGCTTTTGTAATAATACCATGCTTGCACAAGTAAAACAATAGAGTGAATGTACACAGCCAAATGAGAAATGAGAATAAGTAGCACTAGTAATAGAGGACCGAACGACGATTATTATGAGCTAAATTATAAAAACAATAGGTGCATTTATAGATGAAAACTTCCACTTGAATTGTTAGTTGGAAGGGTGAGCGAGGCTATATGGAACACTGATAGCTTTAAATACCGTTTTAATACATTTTTGGCAAACTAGCTTCGATCAGATACACGTGGTTACTGCTTTGTTACATTATTACTAGTACAACTACTGAATAATGAATGTGAAACGGATGAAAAAGAAATGCCCTGAGCCAAACCAAGTACAAGTGCCAACAGACTAAAGAGGGGCGTTGAAACAAGAAATCGATACACTACATTCTCCGCTGGCAACCCCACAGACAAAGCATCGCATCAGACCAGGCAGACCTTCACTTTGTCTACAGGAAGCCCCTACTTAACCCTTATCGCTACTAGCTCTTGCATTGGTTTGGTCAGATGAGGATAAGAAGACAGTAATATTTTTACGGTATTTTATTGACTCTAATTATCGGATCATAACTCTCAATCGCTTTTTAGCCACTTCTTCTATCTTATTATGGAGTTTGTTGGCTTCACTCTGCGTAAGGGTCTTCTCCATGTGCCGGTAGACAATACGGTAACAATGACTCCAACGTTGCTTCTTTAAGTGATGGAACTCGTCAACTAACGATACCTGCAGGGCCCATAAGCATTACATTAAGACGATACATAACGGCTATTTTACTTCAGCCCATATTACTTGTATACAAGCCCAGCATACAGCTCAACGCCGGTAGTGCAGTGGTAACTCGAAAAAATGAGCGTACAATATACATACTGAAATTTTCATGCAAACGAGAACCATAAAAGTATACTTACCTGCTCTACCATGTCCCCAGCAATAGAACGGACCAAATCGTAAAAGTCAGCACTGGTGAAAGAGTTGTCCTCCGGGAGCCAAAAGCTAATGTCGTTTGAACAAGATGGGTAAATGCTCACCGGCTGGATTTCGTTAAGAAAGGTTGAATTCATCAGTCCAAGTTTAAGATGATGCAGGAAGGGAAAGACAAAAGAAACATTACTTTTAGAGACAGAATGGATTAACATTTTTAGTTCAAATTATTTCACATTTTAGATATCATCATTTCGAAACATTTTAAAGTAGCAAACTAACATACAGATAAACCGAAAAAGTTAAACTTTTCCATTAAAAATTTGGAGTTTTGGTGGGTTCAAGAATGAATAAAATCCTTGTCACACACATAGGACAAAGGTAAATCACGAAAAGGAATTTTATTCACAAGTTTGGAAATGGACAGTCAGTCATAGTATACAGTAACCTCAACTATGATGAATATATGATGATGATCTGATACAAATGTCTATAAAATTAAGGTTTACACTAAAAAAACCTTTCTAAGTCAAGTCAAGTCAATCCGACCTTTCTTTACCTTCCTTAGAGAGAAAGTTTGCAGAAAAGTTGTTCTATTTTCCTCTATGATACTGATACTATACTTTACTACATAATACCGCTTCTTTCAGTGAAAGAAATGGGTCCGCCATACATGAGGCCGAAAAGGAAAGCATACATTGACAGGAAGTCAAACACTGACTGATGAAATCATACAGAAACATACGGATTCCTTTATGTACCAGGAGGAAAAGGTTGTCAGATGGGATATATATAACCCTAGTAAGAAAAGTTAAATTCATCAACAGGAAACCTTATCAACAATTGAGACGTGCAGGCTGGCAGACTTCGTCGAACCAAAAACCACCCTTTAAATACATACAGTAGAGTACAGAACTGACTACAGCATACTGACACTAAATGTACACAATGCTGCTAAATTACTTCACATCCCTTACTTTTGCAAAGAAGAAAGTAAACATACTCACTGAATGTTTGAGTTGGATCTGAAACCAAACTTTCCTAACTTGGACAGCATAAAGAAAGCAGAGAGGCCAGGCCGCCGATAGTTACTAACTACAAGTATTATAGTGCAAAGGGAAGAAAATATTGAAACCTAATAGACGAATGTTTTACTTTTACTCACTTTGTAAACGATAGTCGAGGTGGAGTCTTCCACTTTAAATTGATGAAGAAACCCTGGGTCAACACTCCAAAATAATCTGATATCAGGTATTTGATACAGCTTCATTGCAAGACGTTCTAATCCCAGTCCAAAAGCCCAGCCAATTTTCTCGCTAGCTCCAGCTAAACATACATCATACGAAAGATAAAAACTTTGAAGTAGTTTATCATAATCACGATGAGCGAAACAGGTATTAAATCTCGTAAACTTAGTACAAATATAAAGCAGTACAACTGCATCTCCAAAAAAGTCAGTAGGAAGCTTTTATTATATAAACGAGTCTGCGACCGGAGATCACGCGACATGATCTCACGGGGACGGCAAGAAGTAACGCGACAGGAAATTGCAGGGACGGGAGATAACAGCGACGATAGATCATAGCGACGGGAAATCAGAAAAACACAATTATCATGTATTAGGCGCGTCTTATGGGACAAGATTTAGGGCACTACTAGGGCCACTCACTTTTCTAGCTTCCCTCTCGCGCCTTATACATGATAATTGTCTTTTTGTGATTTTCCGTCGCTGTTATCTCCCGTCCCTGCGATTTCCTGTTGCGTTACTTCTTGCCGTCCGCGTGAGATCATGTCGCGTGATCTCCTGACTCGCACCCTATATAAACATGTACTACTTCAAAGAGCTTTCACCGTTCAGTTCTTACCCTAAAACTTACCATTATCTAAAATTGTCTGTCTCATAATGCCACATCCCAGCAGTTCCATCCACTCTCCATTAAACTTCACCTCAAGTTCCCAGGATGGATGGGTGAATGGAAAGTAGGAGTCCACCCAACGAGTTTCCACCTCTAAGGGAAAAAAATCCAGCCAAATCAAAAGAATCCATCAGAAAGCTATTACCTAAAGTAGTGGTCCAATCAGTCAATCTAAAATATAGACCCTTTCCTATCGGTACTCACTTAATAATACTAACCACAAGAAGCATGGAAAGAGCAGGGCTGAAGGAGATAGAGAAGGTTGAGATAGGGATAGGCAGGAAATCACTAAAAAAGTGAGTGAAAGTCTTTAGGAACTTTCACATGTACAATACTTATACTACAAATACTAACCATCGCCAATTTCACTACCGTAAAGTCGCGAAATATAACCGCCTGCGTTAATATCCTTTACATGCTAAACAAGGTATCCCTCCCATGTTAAATATGCTTCAAAATATCTTTTTTCCTTAGATTAACCGCGGCTACATTTCGTGACTGTACATTACATTGCGGAAGCCTTGAGGTATAGGGAAAACGGGAAAAGATCTTTGTCTCCTGTACAAAAGCATTCCTAGTTCCGATTCCCAACATTCTCTATACTTAATAAAGAAACTTTAATTATAATAAATACGTTGCTACCTGACCAAAGAGATTGATTACGCAAAATTAATTGCATTGCATTCGCGACACAAAGTGCGGTTGAGAGATCAAAATCAAAATACCTTCATTCAATTACATATTACATTCTAGTGAACAGATTACCTTAGATAATTTTTATATCACTGCACTACATTGTTGAAAGTACTACCGTAATCCCGCGACAATAGGCCGCCTGGCCGCCCTCGTTAATTAAGCCGCATGCCATCCTTCCCATGTTATATAGGGGTATCTTTCAATGTTAAAAACGCTTTAAAAATATCATTTTTTTGTAACATAAGCCGCCGCTTTTTGTGAAGGGAATACGGTACTTGTACGTTGTACCAAACAGAACTTTCTACATACTCACGTAAAAAATTCAGCAACTTTGAAAGTTTCAGAAATTAAGTATTGCATAGCCAAGTAGTCGTAAAAAGGACCGTTTTACAAAGATAAAAACAAAAGAAGGATCAAGAGAAAGGTTGACCTAACTCTGGGAGAAAGTACATACCTCCTTATTTCGCTTATCGCAAGATAACAGTTTCCTACTTTCTCTCAGTATGGCAATAATTTTGCATATTTTACAGGCATCAACCCAATTAAAGTTTTTCAAGCTCATCCTCTACAAAAAAAAAGCCTCAAAAAACACCCATAAACCCTCACCATTCCCAAAAAGATGCTTGACAAGCAGGATTAAAGTAGACTGCAAAGACTGAGTCATCACCATCACGGCATCTACTGTGTGACAATCCTGTTTCACAGCCGTTTCCACCCCTTTCTCAAAGATGCTCAGCTCCTTGGCCAACTTATCATCCTGGAAAAGTTCATGGATGCCCGAAATACTTACAGCGTCTACTTGATGAAAAACAGGATAGTGACTCTTATCAATTTCATCCCTCCGATAAACATCCCCGACAATTATAAAGTTATTCATTCCCTGACGAACAAGCTCAACCTGATGAGCGGTTGTATGCGCCCGGAGCAAATTATTACAATTTAAATAATAACTATCACTCTTTCCTCGACTAACATGATTCAAAGGGACTAGAAGGGAGTCAAAGTTCTGTTCTACCGTCACAACCGGAGAGATGTTGTCAAAAACAGTAAACCTCGGTGTTCTTTTGGATCTTCCGGGAAAAGTTTTATACATAAAGTCCGAAATTCGGGTTTTAATATGGGTTAACGGATGATACTTCTGCAGATGAAGGTTTCGACCTACGAAGCTTAGAATCCGGTCCGTAACATTTGTCCAGTTGTCCCTTAAATAGGGAACGTCCTGGATAAATACGTCTTGCGTGGTTAGATAGTTTTTATACAATTTTGGCAACTCTTCACCAGCTACCCGGGCTTTTTTCCGTTCTGGCTTATCAGTTGATAACAGCCGAATACCGGGTTTTGAGGCGAGGAATGATAAAGCCGACTGCGTATTTCTTTTTGCAACAACATTTCCAAGCATTATGTACCCTTCCCGAACGGAACAAGTACAAATCAAAATCATAATTTAATTAACAAACGACCTAAAGTCGTATTCCTTTTATGAAAACAAAATAAAATACACAAGTTTATCACACAAAATACGAAAAAACAATCATAAAAGTGTGATTTTTTGGAATTAAAAACTGAATGTATTTATTTATTTCAAAGAGTAAGTTATGAGACGCGCTAGCCCTGACGCAGCTCGTCTCATCCTGGACTGTCTCACTTCACCTCTATTTGTAGGGACTGTCCATAAACTACATTAATCTTGATAATCGAACAGGTGTAAAGGTCAAGGGTCAGTTGACCCTGTCTTATCCGTTTCAAATTTTACGATAAGATCAACTCTGAAAGTGGCATGAAGGCCCCTTTAAGGGGTCCTATAAATAGGTCCTAAAGTTTAAGGCCTAAAAATTCCGTTATTTTTATGAACGTAGTTTATGGACGTCTTCAGGGATTCTGAGCGGTTGATGTCAAAGGGGGTCAAAGAGCACCCTTCTCTTCCACCAGATAGAGTAAAGTGTGCATTTTACTAAATGAAAGGAGCAAGTTAAAAAAACGGCAAAGAATTGCCATAAACCCGATGGTGCTCCATGCTCCTCCATATCTTAATTCGCATGCTCCTAGATTAATTAATTTTACTTTTTACTGTATGCATACTACCGTATTTCCCGTTTTAATCCTCCCCTTTCCATGTTTTAAAAGTCCTACCTTGTCATGTCAAGTCAATTGATGACTGGATTTCTCATTTTCCCTTCAAAAATAAAGCCCCAGGGGAATTAAAACGTGAAATACGGTAATAATAGTCCCTTGCGTATTTTTCACATTTCTCTTTTCCAAGCTCATGCTCATGTTAAATGATATTGCAACTGTTTTTGTAACTATTAAAGCTACAACAACCCTATATACTCCCGTCGTATCCCGTAAAAAAATAGATGCATGGATGCAGTGCAGGCAGATTCGGGTTTCGGGAGAAAAATAAGGGTGATGGACGGAAGAAAAATTCACATCTTTTATCTCCTTTTGCTAAAATAAAAGGGTTTTAACATAATTTACTTCTTACTCGCAGACCCGGCAGCAGCAGCATTGCACACTTATTCATTTTGCAGCAAAACGAAACTAAAAGTGAACATTTTTTAACGATTTTACCTAAAAATCATGCAAAAATCGTACTTTTTAAGTAAAGCCATTAGTCTAGTAGTGCAGTGTGGAAAAATCCATTGAAAGAAGGTTGGCTGGCTGTGAGTGAGGTGAACTTTTAGCTGAGCGCAATTCAATTCAATTCAATACAACTTCAAGTAAGTCCAAGTCCCTTTTTTATAGTTTATTATTGAAACTTTGGAAGTAAAATAGATCATTTCAGTTTTATTTCAACTCCGATACATAAAGTTCCATCTATAATTCTTAATTTTTAAACATCATCAAATTCTCAAGAGCTCAACTACCAGTTTCCAACAAAAAGTGTACTTTTTTGCACTCCATTCATTAATTTTTATCATGCAGTTTAAATTTAAGACAGGCATCTACCAACCAAAATAGTCTGATCTCCAGTTGTAAAAAACAACTGGCTGCATAGGCACAACCAGTTTGGGTTCAAGGGTACATTGTACCCACTGGTTTCTTCATGTACCCACTATAATTTTCGAAATGCCCTATCCTTTACATGTTAAACAGGCCCCGCCCACCCTATCCTTTAGTGTATTTGTATACAACACACCCACTGCTACCCACTCTTGGTTGCGCCTATGATGGTTGTGCCTATCAAACGTGCTTTTTCGCACTAAAAATGATTTTAGTCCTTAGAAAAGTGTTCTTAGAAGATTGTCACAATTTAAGATGGTTGTGTATCCTTAGCTCATAACTGCCTTGAACTGAACGAATTGATTGAATATATTTGGTGATTGATGATAGTGAATTGATAGCAGTTTCCTGTCTTCTTAATCCTGTATTGCCTCCATTCATTCCATGCTAGACCTTTTCTGCTAAGTGGTCTCGCTATTTCTAGTTTATAAGCATTTACAAAAAAAAGGGTCTAGTTCTAGTTTCTAGTCCACTCAAAAGCCTACAGTATAGCAGGTTCTATTGGGGAAAAACCTGTTATCATAAAACCTATTGATTTTTAAGCATGGTTGACTTTGGCTAGCTAGCTGGAGAGAGAAGTAGTTCAGTCAGTGGTGTTTCTTTGGTCTAATTAAAACATTAACTTTGTCAAGTTGTGTATCTTCTTATCTTCCTAGACCATGCTGAGAAAAAGGAATGCGCAGTGTCCTCCGTAGCCAAAAAAAACTGTAGGAACTGGAACTGCTTCTTATTATGATTTTTACTTGAGTGGAATATGAGAATAATGGAACGCTATTTAGCTAATGTTGTTGCTGAAAGAATACGATAGGGAATTGGATTGGATGGAATTGAGCCGGATTTCCAAATAAGGACAAAACCCGTAAATCTCTTCACCTCAACTGACAAAGTTCGTTGTGGCATTCATAACAAATCAGAATTCAGAATAGCAGGCTATTAAAAAATAAAAACCGAAAAATTCAGGTGTATCGCGTTTTGAATTTATAGCTGTACGGGAGTGTTATGCATTTCTACCCAACCCGTTTGTTTCTTGACCTGTACCGTTCCAGCCGAAATATTTCCGTTCAAGTACATAGACCTAGCTTAGCTACTGCTTTCCTTATTCTTGACATTACGTAAATCCCAGTCGTATGGTGTCAAATTAAGACAAATTGCCTCGACTAGCTAACTAATTTAATTACGTATCTTAGAATGAGAAGACAGCACTTTGTAGCAATAGTAATAATGTAGGAATACAAGTGAAAGACACTGGGTTTCGCTATCGCTGTGCCGCTTGCTCATTAAAAGTGTGTAAACCGTGATTCAGATTTTTAGTAATGGATCTTGTTTTTATTTTGTAGCTGTAGAGAGCTGGAAGGAAGGACAACTTCCCTTGTAATCGTGATAAGGTGACGAAGGCTGTCGACCTAGGTCAATAATTTTACTGGTTAGGGGTTTTACCAAGATATGAATGGATCCTAAGTTCGGCTGGCTGCAACCCGAGCAACAAGGACCAGCTGCGGAACTTTGGCTTAGAGTTTGGGAGGCTCAGGTCGGCATCGCCGGAATGTATATTATGAATGGAAATATGAATGAAAACGACAATTGTGTTCCAAATGGAGCTGGACGGCAAACGAATAGCAACGTAGTAAATAATCGTAACGGCTATGCAAACGGAGCTCAAAACGGTCACGGGAAGGTCGGGAAACTGGAAAACCGAGCCCGAGTTTTTGGATTAGGACTTCATAATAATCATGTTCACATTAGTCATCAACGAGGCTGTCCCTGGATGGTCCCTGGGAAAACTTATAGCCGAGGAGCCATCGGGTAAGTTCTTAAGTCTATTTATTAAAACATTATGTACTACAGGATTATTTATTGAAATCATTTTTAATAGATTACACGAAGAGATTGTCGACTTTTTCGACTACATGTCCCCAACGGAAGAGGAACATGCTGTTAGGTTAGATGTAGTACAAAGGATCAAAACTGTAATAACTAGTTTGTGGCCAGAATCAGTGGTGGAGATATTTGGCAGTTTTCGAACTGGATTGTACCTTCCTACAAGGTGGACAGCTTTTCATATACTAATTAAACAATTGCAGGATGTTTTAATTGACACACTTAACTATCAATTTAGTGATATCGATTTGGTTGTTATTGGAAAATGGGAAGAACTACCGTTGAGATCTCTCGAGTTGGAGCTCTTGGAGAAAGGGATCGCAGACCAGTCTTCAATTAAAGTTCTAGACAAAGCTACGGTAAACTTTAGATTTGCAATATTTTCTCGGACTGAATGGAAGTTGACTAATTTTTTGTGCTTGAACAATCCGTAGGTTCCTATTATAAAGTTAACTGATAAGCTCACAGATGTTCGAGTGGATATCAGCTTCAACATGTGCAACGGAGTTAGATCTGCTGAACTAATTAAGAAATTTAGGAAGCATTTTCCTGCGTTACCGAAGTTGGTTTTTGTCTTAAAACAATTCCTGCTACAACGTGATCTCAATGAAGTTTTTACGGGCGGAATCAGTTCATACTCTCTCATTCTTATGACTGTTAGTTTTCTACAGGTAATAATACTATTGTTGTGATTATAGTAGTGAAATATTTACGTACCTCAAGATATAACATATTGTCCGTGGCTTCGATTTGATCAACATTTTGCAGCTACACCCCAGGATAAATGCTGGAAACGAAAAGGCAAACCTTGGAGTGCTATTGATAGAGTTCTGTGAATTATATGGCAGACATTTTAATTATTTGAAAACTGGTATTCGTGTGAAAGATGGTGGTGCTTATGTTGCTAAAGAAGAGGTGAGTAACAAGGACTTCCTTGCCGCATGGCCACAAACATGCCTTACTGCTAGATTGCTGAAAGTTGAATACACTTTCTTGTTGCAGATTACCAAAGAAATGGTTGATGGACACAGACCTTCCATGCTTTGTATAGAGGATCCGCTAAACCCCGAAAACGATATAGGAAGAAGTTCTTACGGAGCCCTTCATGTAAAGCAGGCCCTTGAATATGCATACATCGTACTTTCTCAGGCTGTCAATTCAAGCCTATCAAATGATCCGAATAATGATAGGTAAATTTTCTTCTTCTACAAGTTCAAATGTCTATTATTGATCCACCTACAAACAAAGATTGTCAATTATGGTCTGATTATTAATTTTATCATTTCAGCATACTTGGCCGAATTATTCGTGTGACAGATGAAGTCATTGAATATCGTCAATGGATCCGAGAAAAATTTCCACTTAGCAACTCGCACAGAGTTGTACCTATATTCTCACGCCCTGTATCCACTGGTGCTTACGTTACTGGACCTACTCCATCGGTGTATACCTACGGACCATATCCCCCTTACCAAACAATCATACCGACGGCCTCAACCGGAAGTAGTAACCAAAGTAGCCGGAGCAGCAGTAGCTGTAGCATTTCGAACTCGATAGAAAATGGGTCATAAAGGAATCAAGACAAAAACTTTGCTGACAATTAATAAGACATTTTTTACTAATTCATATACCAGTAGTGATTTTTAATGAGAACACTTTGTTTCTATTTGTAAATTAAAATCAAACTAACTTGTTATCACCGAAGTTGTTCGTAATTGCATGAAGTAAAAATAAGCTATTTTAAATAACCGTTTGTACAAAAAAAAGTCTGCAGTGCTACACACATTAAGCAGAGAAAGCTGGAAACTTAAGACAAGTTTGTAAGGTTGGATTAAACTCTGCCAACGAATGGCAAGAGTAATACAAAATTAAAGCTCTTGGACTCGGAAAAAAAGTTGACTGCCGACGGAATCCATAACCAACTGGTCCTTCGTATATTATGCAATGACCGGTCACACCCTCTGACAGCATAAGAGATAAGGCCAGTTCCGCTTTGGAGGATTTTCTGAATTGTACAATTTTTTACTAATTATTCTTGGAATGTTATGCATCGGCTTGAGCAGCAGTTTATAAACCAAACTCTTACCTCACTAAAAACGTTCCTTCAGGTTTATCCTTCAATATAAACTGGGCCTCCTGCCTTGAAGCCTCGGGTTTGTACCACAAACTATCGTCCCATATGTCAATCACTCTCAAAGATGAAGCCCACTCCACGTCTAGTTTTTGGATTTCAAGCCGTCTATAAAATCATTTTAATGCTAGAATTTGATTCAAAATAAGTTTCAAAAATAAAAAATAAAACCCCCAAAATAATACTCACTTTACTAAAGAATTTCTCTGTTTGCGAATATGGTTAAGCTTAGGTTTCAGCGTAAGAATTTCATGCTCTACAAGCTTGAAATATTCTGTTTGCAGTGCCACCGACTGAATCAGTTCGTCTCTACGATCTTCCATTGACTTGATCTTTTTTCTCAAATAATTGTAATTGTCATCAATTTCTTTCGCTTCTTGGTCATTACGAGGGACTAGCTGTTTAGCCAAAACCTGCTGCTCACGGAAGAATGTTAACGCAGAATCAAAGGCATCCATAGCTTGTTTCTATTAATGAATATTGAAATCGAATGAAATTAGGTAAGTGTACACATTCACGTAACTCAGTTTATTTCATTTCTGTGTTTATAATTATACATACCTTCAGATGAAGCTCGTCATTTGTTTGCGAATGAATGTTAGAATGTAACTCCAGATACCTCGATTTCACCAAGAAGTCTCGACTTATTTCTTCTAAAACCAAGAGTACTTTGTCCTCTTCTTCGTCCAGCTTAAAAAATAAATGTAGATCACTTCTTAGAACTCTTTCATTCACTATTAAAATTAAAATGGTTTAAAGAGTTGTAAAATAGCTTTTTTGGATTTCTCACTTTTTCATTCCTGCTTACAGGATTTGTCAACATAAGATCAAGCGAGTTGTTGTATTCAGCCAACGAATTAACCATGTAATAATTCACCAAATCCACAACGGAGTTGAATGTTAGTGGCTCAATGAGTCCATATTTTCCGTTTTTATGCGATATTCTTAGCAATTTCGTTGTCTGAGCATGGCGAACAGTTAGCGTGTATTCACCATTTTTGGTTGAAGCATCTCTAACCAAAAAAGAACCGTCTTGCGAGTCCCAAAGCTTTTCAACCACTTCATCCCTGAAAAAGTAATTATTATAAATAAATTATAAATCCACCTTATATCTAAGTTGATTAGTTTAAGAATTTAAGAGCGATCATATCTCACCGTGTACAGTTTTGCCAATACCACTCAGCATTAACAAGTTGGTTGTCCGTTTTCTTTATGTTTCCACTGAATAACTCAATCAGTAACGCCATGAATCTTTCGTGGAGCGGCAGGTTTTCGAACAGATTACTGAGATAAGACGAAGTAATATTTTAAATCAATAAATTGATTTGATGCATTATTCATTTGAAAAAAAAATGCACCCACATTAAACTTGGTTGATCCGGTTGCAATAGATCCAAACGGTAAAATCTACTTAACAGTGTTTCCACTTGTACTTTACTTTCACTTTCAGTCCGACAAATCCTTCCAATATTTACAAGATGCCTTCCAAAAGCTTCTATTTCATTTTTGCTTGACAATTTGTTAATTTCTTTTTCCAACATAAACACTGCATCGATTTGACTACCAGCAATTGACAAAAATGTTTTATAGTTTATCTTTGGGATTAAGGTTTTGGAGTGGATCAGTCGCTTGATTTTCTGCGGAATAGACTCCGTTTGACTGGAAGAGTAAAGGTTTGAAAGAGTTAAAATCAAGCTTGGAGACTGAGCTAAGCTCTTTTCAAACTCAGCATAAAGGGATGGCAGATTGGAATCTTCTTGTACGGACACTTTATAAAAATATTTAAACATAATTAGTTCTCCACATTCAATTGAACAATAAACATAACTTAACTGTATAAAACTGCAAGACTGCAACACATAAAAGGGCATAACTTACTATTTGTTCCGTTGCAAGGAGGTAGCCCCAATACCGAGCATTTCCTGTGAAGCACTAGTCCACAGTCTACATAGTAAAAAGAATTGTACAAAACTGATATTTCCTCTTATATAATTCTAAACAATATTTCTTTTAAATTGGTTCTTACCAATGCACTTCAAGCCTTGGCTAGACCCTCCACTTAAAATCCCGTCACACCCTCCACAGAAACCTAGGTCACTAAAGCTTTCAACACGAAGATTATGTGAAGAAGTGTTGAAACTTCCGAGACTTTTTAGCTCCATTTCTTCGCAAGAAAATAAAAGTTTTATTGATAGCAGCAAATTCTCCACGATGACAGGATCAGTCATTCCTAACAACTACACCAAACAATAACCAAGAAATCATTAGCTTATATAGTTCGATTTTAAAAGTATACTTGATTTAATCAGCAAAAGTGTCTCACCTCTAGTTGGCCTTTGGTCAGCTTACTTAACATCTCCCCATTAAAATCTTTCAAGAATTCAGCAATGTCCCCAAAGTTCAGGCAACATAACCATTTCTGTACAAAGCTATTAGGCCACGATTCAGGTGACTAATCCACACAAAACCAACAATTAGTTACAGAAATCCTTTTTTTAATTCCAACTTTCGAAACCCATCTTAATCTTACAGTAAAACGTTCCTCTTCAACATCTCCAAAACTCTGTTTGTTATACACAGAGCAAGATTCCAGTGAACTAACACAAGGAAAATTGCAACTAGTGGCCGAATAAGAACGCTTGTACGACTCGATACAGCTTCGATGAAAGGTTGATTTGCAATCTGAAAACATAGCAAAATAATCATTAATTTACACAAAAAACCTCCTAAAAACCACTTTAAACACTCTTATAAAAAAAATCCTTAAATACCTACCTCGGCACCTGCTAGCTTTCGAGTTTACAACAAAATCCTCGCAAAAAGGACAATAGGTCGGTAGGTCGACAATCTTCTCTCTGAACAGATGCTGTTTAGAATCCAAGTACGTTTTTGGTGACCCTATGTAACCTGAGTCATCTCGGTCTGAAAAACATATTTTAAAATGCTTCACTTCTTATTTCTGACGGTAAAAACTAAAAAACATGCTTCATTTCCTATTTCCGACGGTAAAAAACACTAAAAAACATGCTTCAATTCCTATTTCCGACCGTAAAAACTAAAAAGACATGCTTTCTTTCTTAATTGCTGTACTGTCGGTGGTAAACTCTACAAACTGTCGGTAAAAAGGTTTCAAAAACTTACATTCCATTTGATCACTGAGAAGTAACCTCTTGTCCATTTTTGCTCCGGCTTCTTTCAGTTCTTTCTACTTTTTCAAGATCATTTTTGGGATGAGAGAGAGATGGTTTTTTTGGAACTTTTAAACCAGTTTTTGTTTACCAAATAATTAAAAAACTGCCGTGTATTGCATACTGTCTCTAGTTTAGCTCTGTGAGACTGAGACACACAGACACAGTACTCAAAAAAGTACGTATATTCTGTGTACTATTGCTATACATTGTACATTGTACATCTCTTCTTCTAATCTCTAGCAATGGTAATGGTGATGGTAATGGTGTCCTTGTGTTATGGAGTTTACTACATAAATTATTCGTCCACTCCAACGCTGCTTGTCGATCGTCTCCAGAACTAAAGTTTGGACTATGAACAAAGGCAATTTATAATCATGTTTTTTTGGTGAATTAAGACTTGAGAGAGTGACGGGCATGGACTTTTTTTTACTGGTTTAGTTAGTATTATGCTAAGTTGCAAAAAGCTTAACTAGCGAGTTGGCCAAACGCTTAGCGTGCTTAATTGCTTTTTTTTTGTTTAAATATTTTTAATGTCTTAAATGGGCTGTGTAAATCAAATGTAGTAGTAGTCTAGTCGTGTATGTAACATTTAGCTGTAGCTGTATATGAATTATATTGACATTTATCTGGAAACCGTGCATTCATAGGTTTATTAAAGGTAGACTTTATCGTTTTGGAGCGAACCCAAGTCGGTTAAAACTCAAGGGACTTATGTTTATGCTTTTTTTTATCTTGTTTAATGCATTTTTGATCTGAGATTCAAAGGCGCAACCACTGGGGGTACGAGGGTACATTTGTACCCCGTAGTTTTCCAATTTACCCCCTACAATTCCCGATAGGCCCTATCCTTATCACGTTAAGTAGACCACGCCCAGATCCGCTAAGCCACACCCCTTCCTATCATTTAATGCTACCCCTGGTACCTCTCCTTGTGGTTGCGCCTATGCTGAGATTCATTTCCGTGAACATAATTCTGATTTCTACCTGCAGTAGTAAAATCTTTAACTTGGTTTATTAAATACCCGTAATAATGAACTGCATGCGAATCACTTCAACTCGTATCCTTATCCTTCCTTAATCCTAAATATCGACCCATCGACCCACGTACCACACACCCCGTACATGAAGCGCGTTAGTACCTTAAATACTCCAAGACACGGTAAAAAAAAGGCATTAAGCCTAAGCTAAAATGGTCAATAATACAGAAACTGCGACTTTACTGCGACATATAGCCAGAGTGCGGCATATCTGCCGATGACATATCTGCCGATGACATATCTGCCGATGGCATAACATACACAGTGGATATTTACTAAGTGTATTTCTTACTGTTTAGTTTAAAAAAATCCTAAAATCCATCCATCGTAAAAAAATACATTTTAAATCCTTCATAGCTCTTTTCCTAGCTCTAATATCAATATCATATCATATAGTATTCCTTCGTTCCAAGTTAAAAAGCCTTTATCAATCTTTCATATCTTTCATTTACTTTTGAAACGAATCCTTCTCAAAACCCAAAATGCAATTCCATCCAATCCAAAGCGATAGCAAAACGCTGTAAATTCCCCAATAATTTTTTTTGCAAAAATCAGCGTTTTGCAGCGTCCTACGGCCCTAAAAAGATACCTTTCCAATGCAATGCAATGCAATGGTAGGATAGAATGGGATGACGAGAGGCAGTAGCAAAACGGCCGTGCGAGTGAATTAACGGTGAATGTATTGCTCAGTTTAAGAGCAGCAGCCCAAAGGATAACAGGTTGAACGGCTGAACTGAATGTGCCATCCTCTCGGTCGTTTCGACAAAAAAAAAACACTAAAACCACCAAAGTAAAAGTTTTATCATCTTTTTGTCAAATTTTTAAACATTTCATCAATAAATTTTAATAAAAACTGCGACGGAATTCATCGACTGAAGTTTTTAGTGAAAGTTGAAATTAAATTGACTGAAATAAAATCATTGGATTGGATTGGATTCGGGATTTATGAAAAACTGAGTGTTTTTAATAATTGGATGATTAATAATAGGATTTTATTGCAATAATAGAGGATTTTAACTGTTTAAAAACCTCGATAAAATGGTGGATTATATATGAAGCTGGACATGGACTTTATAGTAAAAAGATAGCAGTTATTTAGCAGCCAAAGGTAGTGTTTTTTTGGTTTTTATTTAATTTAATTTGAAACAGCATTTATATTTCTTTTCATGATGAATTTTGTTTACGTATTCGAATATTAGTTTTTACTCTGTTGTAGGAAATATTATCATGAATTGCAAAGCGTATTGCTCGTTTTTGAAAAGACGAACAAATTTAATTATGAGAAGGTCCCGTAAACAGAAACATATTAGGTTTACTTTCGGAATTTTTAATTAAAAAGAAGATTAAGATGTAATTATTGCAAAGCGATGCGATGCGATGCAAATCATAGGAAAGGTTTAGTTTTTTTTAACTAATTTAAGTAATCCTTATCCTTGTTGTTGAAAAACCCGTTTATCTTCATTTCTTTAATAGGAATAATCAATCAAAATAAAATTATTTTAAGTAGAATGATTTGAGAAATCAGGTTTTTGAGTTTTGTATTCCTTCCTTGTATGCATTCAGAAGTAAGTAAGGATTTTAAAGAATCGCCTTAAGATTTCCCATTAACCTATTAAATAATTGGCCAATTGGCCTATTGAAAAATAACATCGCCAACCAAACCAACGCCATAATTGTTTGTTTTATTTTATTTTCAGAAACGCCCGTGTAAAGCGAGCTCCAGATTTGTGCAGCTTTAATTTTGAATCTTTAACTGAAGACATTTTTAATTTTTTGCAAGAATGTTGCAGACATTATCATACAAAAGAAGAGTTCTTCCGTTGTGACGCTTTCAAAATTGTAAAACTCCATTAACATAGAAATTAGTCAATGGGTGGATGACCCACCTACGGATTCAATCCTCACGGCTCATCAAATCTGGATAGAAGAGCATAAATAACCTAGGGAACTTACAGTGCAGGTCATAGTAAAATAGACCCGGTTACGTGCGGACGGATGCATGCATTTAATCGAAATATTCATGGATAGTTAGGATAATTCTATTACTCTACAGTGAACGAGGAGGTTAATTAACTTAAAACCTAATGGTAAAACATCCACTGACTTCAATACACCACCGTCGTTGTTATTGTATCTTCCGTTTTAATCAACTGAAAGCGTCTATTGCAATCGCAGCGATGTATTCGTGATTTCGTGTCGATTTTAGGTTAGTTCTTTTAACCCGAGTGAAAAAGTCTATCAATTTTTTTTACCAATGCTATTAAGCAATTATTGCTTAATTGGTTGATAAAGATAGAACTTGTGATTTTAAAGACTACAGAATCTAATGAGATAGTATCGATCCGTTCGGTGTGGAAAGAATAGAAAAGTGAATGAAGGATCTCCGGAAAGTTGCAGCAGGTGCTATCAGCAACTCCAAAACCATGACTCAGGCTGCAAAGCGAGCATGGAAGTTGCGTAAGTATATTCATTTTATTACTCTTTTTATAACGTGTAATAATAATAATAGTGAACGGCTAATAGTTTATTTACTGTGTTTATAAATATAAATAATTAGCCTATATGACAATCTTTCGGCTCATAAAATATTAATAATTTAACATTTAATAGTTGTTAGTGTATGTGATTTATTCTTAAAGAAGTATTCGTAAAAGTTATACGTTTTTGTTGTATTGCCAAATCATGGACAATTGCGTTTTGTTATGCCGCAACCAAGCTGCAGCTCAAATTATTTAAGTTGACAGACAGACTGGACGAGAAGAATAACAAAATATGCTTCGATGACTTCGTTCGGTCGGTATTGCGGAGTAAAATTCCTCCATTTATGACTTATTAACCACAAAGACAAATGGATTATTTAATTTAAATTTAAAAAACTTTACTTTGTATCCTTCATATAAACATGTTGTTTTCGGTTCACTTAATTAACTTTTTATAGTTCTGTAGTTTAATCTTTTGATTCAACGTATTAACGCAAACGCAACGCAACGCACAAGTAATAGAAAATGACAAATAGAGCGAAAGCGTTAATTAGATAATGATTCTCATGATAATTTAAGTTAGCACTCTGATTCTACTTTAGTTTAAAATAAAATAATAGAGGTACGGGTAAGGTAGGTGAATCAAGTCGATGCTTAATTAACTATTTTTAAGTTAGTGTAAACATTTTATTTTGTGCTCTTACAAGAAGTAAGTTGCTTTATTATTACCAGCCTCATACGAATAAGATGAGGTACAATTTAATTTAGGCCGTTGAATGCCTGAGCTATATCACCTCATAAAAGCTGATAAACTGTACACCTTATTTTGACTCACCTCTCTCCTGAGCACCCACTTTTATCAATTATTTATGATAAAGGAATGCTAAAGCTAGAGCTGAAACTATTCATGTTAAAACGAAACTATAATTAGGTAAAATAAAATAGTAGACTAGTACTAGTAAGTAGTGTAAACCGGCCGCGGCCGCAGGCATCGGTAGAAAATGGAACGGAACTATTGGAATCTATTTCTGCTTAGATTAGGATCGTCAACTTCACAAACAAACGGAAGGAAAATGCATTTCCTCTGTTAAGTAAATCCACTATTGTGCAATGTTCACTCATTGTGCATGTTACTAAGCACATCAGAAATAACTTCTTTGGGTAGTTGTTACTGTTACTATTTTTGTCTTACTTTACTTTTTACTTTAGTGATCAATGACTAAACTCTACTGTGAATTTGATCTGACGGAAGGAAATATCATTAATTAATTAAAGCTTAACGTGTGTTCGTCCACATGTTTAATTTTGTTGAAGCGTAACTGGCGTAACAGCAACGGCGTGAGTTAGCGTTCAGGTGTAGGATTTGATTTAATGCAGTGGCAAAGCAAAACAGATAACATAAGCGAGCGATGGTATTTTAGTTTTCCTCAAAATATATTTCGTCAAAATGCTAAAAAAGTATTATTTATTAACCCTAACAATGGGAAGGGATAATATAATGCAAAGCAAAAGCTTAGGCAGCGTATTCAAAGAGTTTATTAATAATATACTGGAAGTGGATTATTATTGTTTGTTGTCTTGTTGTTCATGATCGTTGTGATTGAGTGTGATATCAAAGATGAGAAAAGACGTGTAGGAAGGTAGGGTAGTAGGGTGAAGGAGTAATGTTCAAATTCTGAAGATTTTGGGTGGATTTTTCGTCCTGTCTCGTACGATACAAGTACTTATTGTTTTATGAGGAAGTAAGGAAGACATTTATAAATACCTTTTTACACCTGCCCAATGTGCCCAACTCTGGTTTTTGGTTGGGTGCTTTAGTCTAGCGTTCCACATCTGCACAGAACATCAGACTAGAAAACAAAGTTTAGTTTTAAATTCAAGCTGAATCAAATGACGAAGAAGATTACACATACACTGTAGACTGTAATTTTAATTCTCGAGAAACGCCTCTATAAGTATCTTATCTTACTACTCCTTTCTGTTGATCAGCAAGTTTTAAGACAAGAAAGACTCGCAGGCGAACAAACAGACGAGGGTGGACAACCTTTTGAACTTATCTTTCTTAAAAGTTACATTATCATTATGCTATATATTTTTTTGAATTATGTTTAATAACTGGAGGGCGCAAGAACAAGGCAAAGCAAGGGTCTGCTCTGAGGTTGTCCATGAAGATGAAGGGAAGGATATTGGGCGTGTTTCTGTATAGTTTAAGGCTTAATTTTAAGCAGTTTTAGCGATTTCGTAAAGATGTTTTTTTCAGATTGCCTTTTAAAGTAATTGTACGTATTATTTAAGGTCCGAAAAATATTTACTACGCCTTTTTTTTACCTTTCCACTGAATGTCATTTAGTTTAGTATTTGTAATTGCAAATCACGAATGAATCTATATTTTTTTCAGTGGAAAATTGAAGATGTGTCAGTCTATGTTTTAATGAACGGACCTCCGCTACGCTTATAAAATGTTCAGCTTAGCTCAACTCAGCGAACCTTGAGTAGGGTGGTATATTCTTAAGAAGGTCAGCTCTAGATTGTAATCAAGGATTAGCAAACCATTATTATAATACCTCAAGAACTTAGCTTACTTATTCGTTTTACTAACTACTAAGTAAAGCATCTCGAACTCATATCCTTCTTTAATAATGTATTAAATTAATACCATCCCATCAGCTGTACACCTAAGGAATCCCTATATGTAGTCAAAGACGGTTTCTTATTCTTATTAATGAATTGCAGTTGCAGGACAACTTTATGTAATTAGATTATATAAAGCAGTTGGGCAACGGAAAGGTGTGTGGTAAGAGTTTCAATGGTTTGTCTTTATGCTGATGTATTTTCATCCGCTGGTGAAAAATATTGTAGTGTATTTTGAATCGCTCAATACAAAACCCCTCGAGTTTTTTTCAATACTCGAGTACTTTACTTTGACCAAATAATATGCCATTCAAGCAGTGCAGATAATGTTTCTCTTGTAGTTGTAGGAAATCTATGAGATGGAAAATGTCAACGGTATTTTGGGCTTTTAAAATAATCCCCAACTTAAAACAGATTTGCATACAGCTGCAACAGTAAACAGCAGTGACTATTAACAGTTACAGTTATCTCTCTCTCTTATATAAGCTTGGTTGACTATAGTTTTTAAGGGTAGCTCTAGTTAAGGACAGGTAAAGTGCTCCTAATATGGAAGCTTGCAAAACAATTGTTCTCTAAGCTTTGGCTAGCTATCCACTTGCTGCTGCGGAATAACACCTTCTGCTACTACAGATAAGGCGATTCCAAAATTATGCATTCACTCCCTTGCCTTTGCCTTTACTTTTAAACATATTTTTTTCTTTGGTTATGGTTATGGCATTTATTATAATAAATAAATTACGAACCTTACAACAGCTTTCAGTATACTAAGAGCTTTGCTTGATTAAAGTAAGCCGTTCAATGACATTATCAAGCGTTTATTATAGTTCCACTGAAGCTTAGTGTTAATAGAGATATAGGGGATGAGAGATGGAATGAATCTGCAATAATACAATCCATACAATGTAGTGCATCACATCCGTCCGCTTAAGCATTTAATTGACAGGTAGGTAGCGGTAGCAAAATTAATGTTGAGTTTTTATTGTCACTCACTGTTGATAAATCTTACAGACATGGCAGGCAGGATAGGATAAAGATTAAGGATAACGTGAGCTCTGAAGCGCTCTGTCTCGTCTATATCAAATGCATCTTAATCTTTGAGACCTTGCTCCAATATCAATTTCTTATTCCATTATTTCACATTGGACATTCGCATTGTTATATTCAAGAGGTGTCGTCAAGTCCTAAGCTTTTAAATGTTCTGCTCACAATTTGCAAGTATTCGTCTAATTTTTTTGATGTGGCATTGCATTTGGTTGATGTTTTAGATGTTAAATTGAGTAGGCTCGGTTTCAGTTTGATATAAAGAATGGCTTCACTGACTGTCTAAAAGTATATGGATTGGATAGGTTAGAATAAAAAGGATACTTTAACTTTAATTAAATTAAACAACGCTATTAAGCTCAAGCTTTTTATTTTGCATACCGTCTTGAGCTAAAGTAACTAAACAGCATACAAAATATTATATAAAAATTAAAAAACGTATCGTTACGTACACTGGATTGGAATCTAATCCTGTTATATTGTATTACTGACTAACTGGTTCATTGTATAATATCTAGAGTTTTCCCGTACTAACATGTGAACAAGAAAACACCTAAAGCATAAAAATAGTCTCCAACTAAAGTTTGAATAGTATTGACGAGAACAAAACAAGAGAACAGGACAGTCACAGGAGGTAATTTTTCATTAGTTCAGGCAAGTCAACTCAGTAAGTATCAGTATCACTTCACATGAGGGAGATTCTCAGGCATCAATCTTTCCCTACGTTGTACGTCAATTTTGCTGTTGAATGTGAATGTCAAGATGTCGAACCATGCATAGTCGGGTTTCACGAAAGCTGGTTCTGGTTTGGTTAATTTTTAATCCAAAGTTTTTTTTAGATAAAAAGAAAGACTGAAACTGAAATAAAAGAAGGCTTCGCCTCACGATTTTTATCTCCTGTGAACAATGTTAATGTGCAGTTGGGTAGCTAGCACAGCAGAGGATGAGTAAAACTAGTCTAGCGTTTAGTTTAGAGTTCTAGGTTCTCATCATCGTGCTTTGCTTAGAAGATGCTTGGATGAGTAGAGAGTAGAAATGTGTTTTAGCTGTTGTGTAGCAAAACAGAAAAAGCGGCAATAGAGTGAGTGAGTATTTCACTGTTCTTGATGATAAACAGTATTCTATCGTGATCAAAGTGGTTGGTTTAAAATCTCACTGAATAAGAAAATACAATAGAGTATTGGAGGAGGATGTATTTTTTTAATGAAAAAAGTGTGAAGATGAAGAGCACGAAGATTCTTTTCATCCGGTGCCTGTGAAGCCAAGTAAAATTACGTTGAACATTTCATTCTGCATCCTTGTCTGTTGTCTCCTCTCTTTGAGATTTGCTTTCGAATTCAACGATTAATGAGCGAAATTTAGCCAAAACCAGGAGAGTTGGGGTTTTGATAAGATTAGGTTATCAAACAGAGTGCAATTCAGAGAATTCGATTTTTTTTCTTCAAAAAGTAGCCGCAACTCCCTCCCTATAACTTTAAATCTTCTGATTCTCATTGCTTTTAATATAAAGCTCGCAAAAGTGGTTGACTCTTTTTGCAAATTTACCACCATTGAATGAAAGGTCTGTCAGGCAAAAACGGAAACGATTGACTATGATCAGATTATTTATTGAAGAGTTTATTAAATTTTTGAAAGCCTGAATAATACTCAATAACTAAATATACTACAGTTACTAAACTCTGGTCGCTGCTGCTGATGGTAAGAGTAGTGGTATAGGTTAGGTTGGTAGCTAGCTACCATTTGCTACTTCTACGGTATCTACTCGGTATGTCATTCATTGCTGTAAATTATGTCTCATCTTGATGGCACAAAATATTATGCATAAGTTATCTGTAACCTGAGTACTTTTGCTTCGTGAAAATTCCCTCAAGTAAAAGCAAATTCAGTATGCAGTACGGATCAATTTAATGATAAACGGTTCTGTCAGCGGCTCTGTCTTGAATGGTTTTAAAACCTGAATACTATTGTTCGTCGTTTCTTGAGAACAGCGCCTAATTTCTTGACATTAATGATCGTATTAATGTAATGTGTTATGTGCATAAGCTTAAGATTACTTTTTAACTTTATTCTTGTCGTGCTGTCCTATAATCCCGTCCTATAATAGTATCATAGTCCTTCCGTCATATTATACGATCTTCTGTTGTGTTGTGTGATCGTTAAAGTTTCACTATAGCAATCTTTCACCTTAAAACTCTTTGTT
>JAQFZX010000655.1:0-49334 GCA_034682405.1 Hydroisotoma schaefferi | reverse complement strand
ACCCTTTAAGAATTCCTCTTGAAATTGAGCAAAGAGAGTAATTGAAACAGTTAAGACAAGAACGAGCTCCTTGGTGGGAGAAAGTTGTGAAATAAGTATACACTACATAAGAATGTATTAAAAACATAGTTAAATACCTATCTTCCAACCAGAAGGAGGGTCAGGGCTTCCTACCGTTCTTATATTATCACATCGAGTCTAATACCTCTGAACCTATCCATTCGTTATAGAAAGACAAACAATTACTCGGAGTTAACGATAATACTTTACGTATATAAGCCAACATTTTATGCGAGGCAAGGACGGATTAACCTTTAAAAAAACTTCTGTACAAACATCCTTCGTGTTTGGTACATGGAAGGGTAGGCACCATATCGAGAAATTTAATGGCAATGGGTTGGCTTCTCGTTCAACTCTGAACTTGAAACAATTTCAAGGAGACAAGCCTTCTTAAAGAAAGTTGGTGGATCTCAGTTTTTGTACCGTTTAGTTTACAAGGATTGTTCCTTTCATGTTACTCTTTCGGCTGTTATTTTTAACATTATTATTAACACTGTCATTTGTACCTTTTTGCATTGGTTCATTTATTGTTCAATGACGTTATTGTTACCTACAGTAGATAATATTTATTAATGTACTAGAAAATGTATCAAAAACCGTTTTGCATATGCAATGCACGTTTTGCATATGCAATGCACGTTTCTTCGAAATTCATTTTACAATTTAAAAAAATAAATAATCTGCAATCTTTCCTTTGAAAGTGTTGTATTCTTGATTACCTAACGCATTAATTATTGCAAGTACCTTAAACATCTACTTAACTATCAATCGATAGATAGATATAATAAATATACAGTTGCAATTTCCTAGATTTTCTTATCAATCGATCCTTTACCAATTAAAGTATTTTTAACACGTGCGTTTACCTCAACATTACATCCGGCAAAGCCCTTGCATTTCCTCCTAACTTAAATATCCACCACTACCCATAGCTATTTACATTCTTCTCTTATATTCTTCCAATTCTAATGCATCTGATCCCCCATCCATATAGCCACTGCGACATACTATATAGTTCTAATTTTTGTCAGTAGTAGCACTAGTAGTAGTGAAGCCAGTAGTAGTAGTAGTAGTAGTAGTAGTAGTAGCTGTAGTAGTAGTAGTAAGTAGTAATAGTAAGTAGTAGTTAGCAGAGGAAGGCATTACACACTGACTTTAATAGATATCTAAACTTTTTGGAGAGAAGGTTGCCTGGTCGTGCTGGGTTGGGTTGTTGGATGGATTGAAGAGCGAAAAGTGGCTTGAGTTGGCTAAAGTGTCACAACTGGGACTGGGATGTTATTTATGACACACCGGTGACACGGGGACCCATGAATTTTCCATTAGCTTTCTCCTTCCCCCATTTCTTATTCTCATCCACTAAAAACTCCAAGACGAGGGTACGGTCTTCAGACTTTTTGTTTCACAATCTACAAAAAACACACTATCAAATCTAACCATATAACTGTCTACTTTGCAACTATCACCTTATAAAAAGTATCCGTATCCCTTTCTGCGACAACTACTGCTACTATTAGTAGTGTTCCTCATTTTATTTAGAGAAAGCTGCATCGTTATGTAATAAAATACGTGAGCTGACCTTTTAGAAAAGTTTTGGGTTTTGGAAATTTATTGGGAAATTAAGAAAGAAATACAAAGTAAAATACAGGATGACATGCTGGACAACTGCTTGTGTGTTGTATCATTCATGAAGGAGGAAGTTACGGTGGACCTTTTAGACTTGAACTCCTTCAAGATATTGTATTTGTCCGTAGACAGTTGCAATTTTTAAGTGCATTAAGTTCTCTCTCCCGATCTATTTTTAAACAATAAATATTGCTTTGCAAGGTTAAATGGACTAGAAACTGGAGTTTAGAGTGGTGAACCTGACAAAATGGATTTAGAGATCCTGGTAATGAAATTCAGTTACTTGAATATTGCAGTTGGCAAAAGAAGTACAGGATCTCAAACTCTTCTAAATTGATATCAAGTGTGCCTTTTAGTTACCTTGAGCTCTAAAATGACCCTTGTGCGAGTTATAAATAAACAAATATATGTATCTTTTTTAACATGATATTCTATTGTCTTTCATTACAATCTAGTTCACCATTGAGTACACTACAGCAAGACAACTAGCAGAAAGTACCATGATGAATCTAATCTCAGTCAATTTATTCCCTGCTTATCATTAGATACATACATACATACAGTGCATGGAGCAAGTAATGTTTCAACAGCCTATCTCTTCTTTGTTTAATTTATTTAGCGAATCAATCTTCATCAAAAAGTCCATTTGTCCAATTTATCAATTTTCTTCTCAGTTTGAGACTCATCTCTCAATCTGGTTTAAAAGCCGCAATATAACCTCCTCACTAATAGAGACATTCAACTTTTGTACTCATATTCCAGGACTTTGTCCAACGTATCTCTAGCTTTATGCTTTGCTGTTCTCTGAATGCAGCTTACTGAGCTTATCTACCCAAGAATTACAACAAGAATACACGATTCTATTATTGAAACGGATAGCAGAAGAACCAAAAGAAATAACCGACCGGTTGGTTTGTTTGGTATTAAATGTACCATTTTCCCTACTAAGCTAGAATGCAGCATGTGGTAAAATTTCTGTAATATCTATAATAAAAAAAGTACCGTTTTGCTAGATATATCTCTAGTTAAATAAAGACAGTAATCCTCTGCAAGTAAAGTTGAGGTGGGAATAAATACACAAGGAGCAGACCCAGCCTTCCCCATTTAAGGATGATAGAACGGATTATAAGAATTGATTCGTTAGAGTCCAAGTTGCCAGCAAAGGTGCTCTTCATCCTCCTCCAGTATCATAATAATATATTTACTATTAGCTCTAGTTGTTGGAGTTGTGATGATTTATTGAGGATTTAGTATCGATTTGTCCAATTAGAGTCAAAGCCTTGTGTTTGATACATTACGTGTACATAAGATGATTTAGGAGCTGGTTATCGTGGGTGGATAATGTAATGTAATAATGGTTAAAGTAAAGAGATGGATTGAAGGTAGGAAAGGATCCGGATGGGGCTAGAAAATCCTGCTGTTTGGTCTTAGGATCAATTCAATCCATTCTGATTAAGAGCTAATCAATCAAAAAGCTCTGTAGACATTTGGACGAAATTGCAGATTTTATTTTAGGCATGGTAAATGATTGGCACATGGCAAGCAAGCATCAAGCGGTTTCTTGAATTGTTAAAAATCTCGATACTAAAATACATTATTGTTTCTTCTATCTTTTTATTTTTAATTATACTAGATTAACGATCTAATTTATGAAGAAGAATTTATGGAAGCAAGTTTTGCATAAGCGATAAGAAGTTTAAGGAGTTGTCTTTTTAACTATTGTTTCATTCAATCGGATGTGTTTCTAATGTTCGGGATAGGTTTAAGTCTTTTACTTTTCAATTAATCGATTGCAGGTTTACTTTAATGGCCGTTATTATTTCAACTTTGAAGAGTGTAGGGCTGATCTTCTTAATCGTGCTGGGTAATGTATTATTGAACCTTAAATATATGTTTTAACCTCAAATTAAGCAAAATTTGCAAATATTTTATTCTTAACACAAAAAAGGTAAATATCAATTGAAATGAACTAGGCAAATCGAGTGCGTTGCTAAAACAGACCCTAAAATCCAACTTCATTATCAAAATGCTGGGGAAATGGTCAGTTTAATGGTTGTACAAGGTCCTTGCATGTTTACTTAATTTCATGTATCTATAGATTACAACAGTCCTTAGTAATATTCATGAACTAAATTTCCACAGAGTATTCTTAACCTTCAGCCTTCCCTTCCAGAACTTTGCTATCAATCCATCCGTCAAAGAAACATAAATTTCTACTCGTATACCTCTTCCTATTTTCAGATCTAACGGAATTGAGAACTTTACAACAGAAAGACAAAGTCCGAGCCAAATCTTATTTTTCAAGTTTTCAACAAACTCAAACCCCGAATCAATAAGTATCAAGTATACGTTCTAAACAAGACTTTCTCCTGTTTAGAAAAACATAACTTTCTCACTCAAGAGAAAGCTAAGCTATCTGGTCTGAAATCCAGATTCTGGATCCTGAGTTCTAGAAAGAGACGGACAGAGATGAAGGAGTTGAGGGACAAAGTCAGTCATCCTCTTGGGACCCCACAGTCATCATGATGACATCGAACTATCCCCCACTAATCGAATCCCTCAACCCCATTCTACTACTTTGACATTCAACTCGATTATTTCTCCCAAATCTCCCTCCGGTTACATATCCATCCATAAGTTAGACTCAACGCTCTACATTTGTACCAAAACTACCAACTGAACTTATTTTCATCTCCTTGCAACGCGTCAAGTCACATTCAAACTTCTTCCATGCCGATCCCCCCTTGCTTGTTCCGGGTGCTGAATTCTTGCACCAGAAGCAGTAGTATAAGTTAGTAGTAGAAAAGTTGTAGAAATAGAAGTAGTAGAAAAAGTAGTAGTAGCAGTAGCAATAGTATTAGCAGTAGTAGTAGAAAAGTAGTAGAAATAGAAGTAGTAGAAAAAGTAGTAGTACCAGTAGTAATAGTAGTAGTAGTAGTAGTAGTAGTAGTAGTAGTAGTAATAGTAGTAGTAGTAGTAGTAGTAGTAGTAATAGTAGTAGTAGTAGTAAGTGGTCGTAGGAGAAATACTACTAGTTTGCTAGTGATAGAAGAAGAAAGCTGAAGAAAGCAGCCTAGGAAAGAGCATCAGATTTGGGTTCAGCAGATTCAATGAGATTGAAAAAAGGGATTGTGAATAAATCGAGATTATTATTATTATTATCTTGCTAGATTCAAAACAAGAAATTCTTTCCCCTTTCATCCCCCTCTGCTCCTTTTATTACGTGCATTTTGCCATCCGTATTAATTCTTGAGATGATTCAAGAAACAGTTCACACTTCCAGAAGTGGTAGTGAAATTGTAGGAAATGTTATTTGAAACATGATTACACATTCACCAACAAATAAAATGGTAACGTTCGTGTTTCACAGCAGTTTCTAGCTCTCGTTGCACTTTTCATGCAGCATGCTAAGTTAAGACACAGTTGAACAGAAGCAATTATTTTCCCTGTTCTTTACATCATTTTGCTTTGCTCTGCTTTTTAGTTTATGTTTACAACACAAAGATAGATATTCGGATATTTATAATTCAAACTTGTAACCTGATTTCGGAATGAGATAGCCGAAGCACACTCACTTCATTTTATTAGTAGCTGGTTTAACAACTTACCTTAGAGTCGTCTTGCTCCTTTAAAGTGGAAATGCGTCTGGATTATATATAGTTGTGCCCAAAAGGGTCACATTAACATCCTATTACTAATTACACAGGGCTACTATATTAAAGCAGCTAATAGGAGAAGGCTGTAATTCGGTAATAACACGTATTTGCACCTTGCAAGTGGATATAGCTACGTCGTAAACCTATCAAATCTCTTTTACTAAACACGAGTCTCACTGTGTTTCTAACATCGGTTTAACCCGGGTGAAAATAGTCACAAACTTTTCCGATTCCTTGGCGTATGACCGCCGTAGTAATGTTGTATTTTAAAAGTAATTAATCAACTAGCAGTTAAATATAAACCATTTTTAGGTTACCGTTTTAACATCCTATGTAACCCTGTTTTCATAACTTTCACTTTGGCAGAGGTAATCTCCTAAGCCACTCAACAGAAGTTCATGAAATTAGTCTTGAAATGTAAGCAACCAGGTTCTTCACCGTATAGGTAAGCTATTTAAAAAAAACTTCAATATTTTTTAAACTTTTTACCCGGTCCGGTCCATTTGATCCCCACAGGTACCTTAAACTTTGGATTTTAGCAAAAATTATACATTTGAACAAAAGTAGAACAATAATATTTTCCGAAACGGGTCACTGCGTGGTCCGATCGGGATGGTTTACGAACTTAAGCCTCAAAATCGGCACTGGACCCACTATGCAAAATTTCTAGAGTTATCGAGTACAGTACAGACAGACAGACAGACAGGCGGACAGCGTGGCAACATAAGCCGAATTGACTGGGCTAAAACTGGAACATGCTTACAAATTTTAAAATGCCATGCTTCAAGTTATAAACCTCAGTATACCGTAGTAATAACTCCTGCCAGCCAGTATGTACAAGTACAGTAGTAGTAGTAGAAGCAGTAGTAGCAGTAGTAGAAGCAGTAGTAGTAGTAGTAGTAGTAGGATTTAAAGAAGCTGTGGAGTGAGACGAAGCCAACTTTTCTAACAAAGTTAAAGGATTGCTAACTGGGTGGTTGATAGAGTACTGAAAAAGCTATTCTTCTCATGCACGGCCACCGGTGACAATGACAATGATGACAATGGGAAGGAACTCACCCAGGAGAAAGTTTGTTTGGTCGGTGACAACTTCAAGCAATGAATGAGTGAGCCAAAGTCTCCTACTCAAGATGAGCGAAAGGTGGAAGGAAGGAGAAAAGGTCTAAACTTTTAAAACTTTCTCCGTCAAAATTCAATTTCATAGAAATTTGAAGTTAACGAGATGACAATCTAAAGTGAAGACTAGGGGGTACAAAACTGTAGTAGTACTGATTCTCAAATGTGACTTTTTGTGACATCCTTTTCTTTCCTTGTGGTTTAGAGTAACAACCAACCAACCAGGCAACTTTAACCTGTAGTTTTTATCGAAAAAATGTAACATTTTAAGTTACATTTAGATAGTATTGTAGTAGAATAGTCGATAAATGTGAGCAAAAAGGTTAAATTAAGTTAAAGCTGCGACAACATCATTGTTACATTAGTTTGATTTTGTTAACTTTCACACTTTCAGCATCAAACGTTTCACCGTTTTTTGGACATTTATTTTGGCATTTCAATTTGAAACTTCTGACCATCTTTAGTTGACGCATAAATGGATTTTTTGCTTAGATATTGACCTTATATTACATTATGACAAAATTCACGTCAAACCAACACAACACAAAGTAGAAATTTAAATTTAAAAAATCCGTTTAAAAATTTGCACTGCAGAAGCATCACTCCCAAATATACTTCAGTTTTTCAGTAAAAGTCTCCAACCTGTACATCTCACCTACTATCTCGTACTGCACCCTAGCCTATCTTTATATATGTCTTACTTTAAGAAGACTTATCTATAAAGTATCTTCAATTGCTTGCTACTAAAACTACTACTAACTAAAATGAGCCCATGGAAGTGAGACCTGTTCCCGAAGAAGTAATGAAGATTGACACGGAGTGGAAGGAATAAGTTGATATATTCTCGTTGTAGGTTGTGACTGTCAGGTTTAATCAAGAAATTGCCTCCATTTCCTAATTTGATTCCTCCACTAGCTTCTTTAATGATTGTTTCAATTTACATTTCTCTCCCAGAACGCCCAACAAGTGACTAGCCTTGTAGAATAACATTCAAAATAGTCCAATAACTCTGTACCGCTGTCCCTCTCCAGGGTAGGGACCCTAAAATAAGGACAGCCCAACCAATTGGGAATACTAGCTTTATTTTACAAAACAACTACAAAACTTCAATCAATTTCATCCTTCAATATAAAAGAGTAAGCTAGCTCTTTCCTTCACGCTAAATGAGCTTCCCAACCCCAATGCAAATTTTAACGACTATCTACCACTTCCTATTAAAATCTAATTAATATTAACTCAAAAGTTTACTTGATTCAGCTCTCGTCTGTGTATTCCGAGTTTCATTTTACAAAAATCGTTTAACTGAGTTGAAAATATCTCTTAGCTCAAAATTAAATAAAACATTTACTTTTAAAAACAAACATTCTGCCATTCCTTCCTTGTTCAATAAAATGCTTCCTACCGTACATTTCCTGGGGGAGTTCATAATGTACCCTTAGCCTAAGCTATCTAAACTTTAACTACAGAAAGTAAATTGATACAAATCAATTATTTAGCTGAGCTAAAAGCTTCATCATGTTTAGTTTTCTCTATGGATGTAGTCTCATTAATTTACAATTACATCGTTCATGTTCATTCCCAATCTTCTTCGGAGCAAGTGTTTATCTCCAGTCAAACCCATTTCTACAGATCTCTCTACAGAACATAAGGTGAGACACGTAGGGACATGGTAGAACTAGAACTAGATAATTCATTTTAGTTACCTTTCTATCTAATAGCTTTCAGTCAGCATTAAGCAAGACAAGGATACCTGATGATCCTGTTGAGTCTTAGTTACTTTAAAAGACAGTTAATTTTTCAAATGACGAGGAGGATATATTTCCAAACGTCAAAGTTTAGTCGCGTTGTTTTAGTTGCCAACATTTTTTGATTACGTACATTAAAAGATCTATTTAACTAGATTTACGTTAAAAGTTACGTTTCCTAGTGGGATGTATCCTTTTTTATAATGTAATAGACAGGGCCATTTTTACTCAATTCAAGTTTACCGTTATTACAAATTCGTACACTAAAAGTGTGCACCCCATTTTAAACATTTCTACTAGCCTTCCAAGTATTATCATTGAATACAAATCTGCCATGGATATATATATACCTACTGGCTTCCAAGCGGAAATAATTCATATAGAACTGTAAACTACTTAAGCGATATAAAATTAGAACAACACACTTTCTACAGCATGATGGCTAATTACCCAAGATAAATTCAAATAATTTAAACGAAACCCGATGGTACTTTACACTAATACTGACAGTAGTCAGCACAGTTCTCGCTAATAGTTCGTTGTAAAAATTAGGTAGACTAATTGGTAATAATTATACAAATGGTCTCAACGTCAACGCTCTCCCTCCATTAACCATAAACGCTCATTTACTTTTTAAAATTAGTTGTTCATAGTAGATAAAGGTAGGAAGGTGGACTTCAAAATCTCATCTATTTACTGTAACCGAACCGAATGTAACTTAGACAGCATTGATCATTTTTAGACTTCACTGCCCATCTTCTCTTCTTCTCCGCGCCGTATCCATGAGGGTCAAAGTACCCTATATGCCGCGGCAGTCTTTTAATTACCTACTTAAAACTGCACGCTTGTAAACTTTCACTTACCTATTTGCATTTAGCCTCCTTCCATCCTCTCATTATATGTTCAAGGGAAATTCAGTTCAAGTTTAACGTGGTTGAGGTAAAAATAACAGCTAAAAACCAGAATTACTCTTTCGTTGATTCAAACAATTAAAATAAGACTTTATCTAGCTCAATTTTTATCCAAAATGGATTCTATACAAACTTGTTTCAGTCTGATTCTCATTATTTTCCTATTCACGACGGTAACTAACGCATCAACTACTATTAATAGAGTTCCCGGTGGGCAAAGACGGGATGGAGATCAGTTCAAGTTCGGGTTTCCTACTCCCTTAGGTCCAAGTGGGGGTGGCGACAGTTCTTTTGTAGTTCCACCACCTCTGGACAAAGACAGCCCACTTTCTAACTCTTTCAGTAGTTTTTCTAATTTCGGGAGCAAGTTTCCTTCAACGGGGCTCAGTCCACCGGATGTTAATTTCAATCCCTTGATAACAGGAGGCTTTAATAATAATGGACCTTCAGCGAATCCAACAATCCAAGGTCAAACAGTGCCATCATCAATGACTCTCCAAAACGCTGCGTATACTGGTCCAACCGCTCCAACGATGAGTCAGGCTATGGCTCAATTAATGAATTTAGCGTCAGGAAACTCCACAGCCACACCACCCCCCTCAACAGCGACAAAGATCCCAAAGAAGAAGTTCCGGAGTAAAGTACTTCTAGCTCTGGGACTTATGACTCTGGGTGTGGTTTGGGTCCTCCTAAGAAATTCATACTTTATCTACGCCTACCCAATTGTGGGCACTTATCGTCAGCTTCATTCGAGTGGGAAAAGGATACATAGTAGCGTTGCGGATGCATTGGGATACCCTAATGGAATCCGCCTAGTTCATCGGATTTTGAGTTTTATTGACGGTAAAATGGCTTTAAATATCTACTTTTGCTTTATACCATTCTTTAGACTTAACGCTGTATTATCCCTGAAATTACTCACGAATTTTTGGTATTTCAGAGCTTCCGGACTTCACCTAATCCCAGGAACCCATATGCCGTCGTACATAACTGAAGTCATAAAGAAATTTGCAACTCCGCCAAAATCTTTAATTATTTTTGTCAGAATTGAACCATAATAATGTAATGCGAGTGAGCACTTCCACCTGATTAAATACATTTATTTTAAGAAGTCACAGTTTAAAATGTGTTAATATTTCTTTTTGAAATTGAATACGCAAAGGCAAATGTCACCTTAATACCCGGTAGGTAGAATACAACTTGAATTTCAGAGTTACTCTGACATAAAGGAGTGCATAAATTCGGTTAAAGTCTCTCCTTCCCGTGGACAAGTACATGAATGGATATTTAAACTAAATGAAGTGTTTAATCGGTTCGTGACAACCTTGCCTAACCTACCCACCTAACGCTCCATCCATTAAATTCCTTACCTAACCTATGCAAAAAGAGCCATTACCTAAACCAGCTCTTGATTTACATATTAATGACTGGAACATTTAGCTTTATTGCTTTCCCAACATTATACGCTTACTTACATACACAACCTTAATAGGTACATACGAATAGTACTCAATCCAACTATATAAATCACGATTCCAAGAGTATACAATACAACACAGCACACTTACAGGGTTAGACTTTACATTTATTGTTCTTGGTAAAAAGGATGTTAGGTAATCCACTGACACCTTCAGAAATACTGGATTAGTTTAGTACCATTCTCTACAGGATGGAATACAATTTTATCAATTATTCCAAAAGCTAATAGCCAAACCATGTTTATACTCAACTTGGCTGGCAGTTGAGGTTGATGCGTTTTATATTTAAATTTACTATGGACGGGCGTGGTGTGTCACATAATATAATAGGCAAGTCAATCCAAACTGAAACTCTGGAGTGTGGCCTGTGCAAGCTGTACTCCTAATCATTCTATTCTCGTAGTATTGTGAAGATTGAAGTCGTCTTTTTGTAGATTGGATTTGATGGACGTGTATGTGTGATTTGACGTGATGTGTAATGCATTCCTAATAGATTTTACATCGAGATCTACTAGAATAAAACAATGGGGAATTTGCTAACAAGAATTATAATGGGGTTGGTGAATATATTTAAAAGTACGGCTTGCTTCTGACCCTTACCAAAGTATGTATTTCGTAGAGTAGTGATAGTTCCGGCGCATTGTGACATGGATATGGGGATAGGAACGACGACAGGCATGGTTCTAGCATTTATGTATGGAAAGATGGTAATAGAATTTATTTATTCATTGTGGAGAAAAGATTGTAAATAAGATATGATAACTTTGGATACGCATATTTGTCAAGAAAGAGTTATTCACACGCATGAAATGGAATTGTCCAGTGATTTTGACTGATTTGAAGCCGTCAGTCTGACTAACAGGGAGATGACAAACTTGGTGACAACTTAACAACTTGGACAGGGAGAGAAAAAGTTGGGAGAAGAACCGCTCAGAAAAACGATTGGGTTGGGAAGACAAGATGTGGCTTTTTGTGGGAATTGGATGGAACTAGGGATGACGACGGCCGAGGATTTGTCCCCAACAACCAACAAATTAGATATTTTTATAGGGGTAGTAGTAGTAGTTGTTGTAGTAGAAGCAGTAGTAGTAGTAGCAACAGTAGTATAAGATATGCATGCATATAGTATTGGTTATTGGACAGGCGTAAGAGTAGGAGAAATGTATTAAGAATTCATGGAAATAAATTCTCATGCATAAATTGAGACTTGGACTTGCCCCCATGGGTATAGAAATAGGCAGACAGAAGACAGAAATATGTATCTATTTAGAACGTGAGGGGGTGTGGTTTATTGTTAACCTTCACAATTGCATTGTTCAACGCAAAAACACTTTCATCGGAAACGAATCTCAATCCCACCCAGCATAACAAAAAATCTACAACTGGAAGAATATTGTATCAAACGCGTTAGTTCCAAATTTTAATTGGTCAAATGTTTTAAAACTTACCAAACACTGATGAAGAAACTCAGTATTTCTTATCAATCACCCACCACAAATGATATATTTACGTGTAACTGCTTAACTAATTAATTACTTGTGCATATCCGTTAAACCTTAGCACCATTCTAGCTTCAGGGCTTGTCTGTGTCTCTACGTTTTGTATAATTAGGAGAATTTAAAAAGGAATTTAATCTAACCCAGTGGCAGAAAACAATTACCCTCTGCAAGTACAAGCCCACAAGCCCTTTTTAGCATATTTTGATTACCTTTTCCCTTCATTCAATATAAAATACAATCGTTTAGCTAGGAGGAAAGAGTAAAGATTAACTACCGAATTAGAGTTCCTTTTTAAGATCTATCTACGCTACTACTTTTAATAGTTAGGTAGTTGTATAGATGTATTTCTAAATAAAATTATCATACTAGCAAGATTGAGAACCTAATTTTAAACCCAATCTCGGAATTAGACAAATGTACTACTTGTAAATTACCAATTATAGAAAAGAGTAACAAAAAAACTAGGAATAACATATCCAAATAGTAAGTACGAATACCTTCAATCTATCTACCAAGAAAAGTCCCATTTCTACTATAAAAAATAATACTAGACTCAAGCGCATGTAAATTAAATGACTGAGGGAAGAAACTGCTGAATTTTATTATTCTTGGTCTTAAAAATGAATAATTGTATTTATACCCAAAAAAATATATATATCCTCAGTTCTATACCACACGCATCCAAGTAAACTTTTAAAAAAACATATTTTCAATTCAACTATTTATACTTCTACTCTACTGATCTTCCTGCATCTAAAGTAACGATGGATTTAATTAAAAGGATCCTATCTAAGCATGGTTCGATCGAGTTTTAAACATTACCCTAACCTGGCTAGTGGCTACCCTTCTCTATTCTATTAAAGGCTTAATAAAGCCCCTTACTTTATCCATATCCCTGTGTCCAAAATAAAAATACTCCAACTACAACATTAAATTTCCATTTTAATAGCAACTCTTGTAACAAACAAATAACCTTTCACAATTCACACTCTTCTCTTTCCTTCGTCCGAAGAGTTTTATTTATTCCTAATACCTTCCACGAGGCCCGTTACCATTTCCTATGCACGAATATTCATAGTTTATTTCTATATCGGTAACGCTACCCGGACCGTACTTTTTGGGATAATAGCTTCCAAAATAATAATGATCAGGCACATGTACATGAATAAGGGTGTAAGTCATTAATTGTACAAATGTGCAAAGAGTAGGCGGACCCTGTCTGTCACAATACGTTCATGATGAACGACTAGTCGCTACTTATAGGCCGGCCTTTTCAGGCAATTTCAACATTTTCCCCATCCAATGCTAATACAAGTCTCACTCGCAAGTAATAAAGTATTTTTATTAATTTTTTCAGCATTATTTTTTACTACAACAATAAACCTGTCCAGCACCACCAACAACAACAGCATGAGCTGAGGGATTTTGTTGGATGAAAAATTTTAAACGGGAAATCCTTCACTTACTTGAATAATTACCAGCTTCATTGTGCTTTACTTGGTTATGAACTTAACAAGGGAAAGGATAATATACAATATGCTAATCCAAAATCGGCAATTATTAAATGTCTGAAAAGTTTAGAGGTTTTAGATTGACATTTGATTTTGGTAGAACAGTCCTTTTAAGTTTTTACTTGGTTAGATGGAGTAGGTGGATTTCATCATAATTAACACTCTTGTTATTTTATGCTCCTACTGATTATTTTCTAACTATTTTCTACATTTAATTCAACGATTCTTGCTACTTCCCATTGCAAATTTAACGATTCCTCTAATTTTCTGTGTATGGATTATTGCTACTGCATTCAGTTTCACTTCATTATTTTTTAACTGCATCGAGAGAATTAATTTAATGCTTTCAGTTGGTCATATAACGCTTTAAGTTACTCCCACTACTACTACCACTTTCACAATTACAACCCTCATCTTTATACCACTGATAATCCACAGATACAATACTGCAACTACTAGCGAGCGTTTGGTTGCGTTTATACGTACATTTATCTATCGTATCAGCTTCCGTAGTCTTTTGGGCTGGTTGAACATAATTTCAAAGGATTGATCTCTTTCCAAGATTACAATTCAACATTAAATCCAAGTCCTTCTTGGTGAGAATTAAGATTCGAGAAGTCTTTGAAAAGAGAAGGAGTGAGCAATGGCTGTACAGAAGTAAGTTTAAGTTCCTACCAGTCCCCCAGCCAACTACTACATACATGCCTCCAAGGACTTTGACGTCTGCATGATTCAGGTAAGTTTGTTGCTGATGATGATTTGATTTTTACACACATCAGCAATATATTTCTCTTTGAGAGGAGTTACGCCCCCTTCAAATGAATGCTTTCTTTGGGTAGTTGGGTTTAAAAAAACTGAAAGAAATTTCCCCATCAAGGAGCATAGAAGAGGGACGGTCAGGTTGATGATGTTGATAGCCGGCTGTCGTGCTTGGGATTCATTTGTCCAGAAAGGTCCGACGAAGGTGAATTTTTTCTCACCTTTGTACACAAACTTCTCATTTTAATACAATAACAACAACTACTACTAACAAGTGGACAAGTATAGTAATTCTTATGTATGAAATACAGAAAGGGTAACCTCCCGAAAGGGTGAGACTTTGACAAGCGTATCTTCGAGTGTTTTTACCGTCTCAAATAAGAAATACCAGGCTCACAGAGGTAATAATAATACTGTAAAAGTAAGGACCAAATTTTTAATGCTTTACATACATCACTACAACCTCTAAATAAAATACCACTACCACTACTACTACCACTACTACTACTGCTGCTATACTACTACTACTACTACTACTACTACTACCACTACTACTAGAACTACTAATAGAACTACTACTACTACTACCACTACTACTACAACTACTAATAGAACTACTACTACTACTACTACTACCAATCCAGCTACTGCTTCTACGACTACTTTACTTTAGATCTTAAAATCAATATGAGTTTTGCATCGATATAATACACAATGACCGAAGAGCTGGATCGGCAAGTTGGTGAATTGAAACCTTCAGTTTTTACGTGAAGGTGTGGGCGGAACCAATATTGATCTGATAGACATTCAACAGAATTAGCTCCTTGCATGAAAAAGATTTGTACTTCTTTTCTTTCTTGTTTCAAAAAGAATGTTACGTATGATTATTGCTATTCTTCTTTATAAATTTAATTTCTACTGTATCAAAATAACATATCTGCTTTGTGTGGTACAGAATAAATATCCATCATATCTTACATCATATCTATCGAATTTACAAGTTTGAAATTTACTTATTATCGGCATTGACCAATAATCTCTTAAATTCTGGCGAATTAATCTCAATTAGTTTAAACGAGCATTTTTAAACTAAGTTACAACCTAAGTTATTTTGTACTTTTTTACATTATTCAATTTGAAATAAACATTCCTGCGTATTTATTCAAAAAACATTTTTGGAATGAAATGAATCAAATTTTAAAACAACATACCTATACTATTCTTCCTTTGAACTGCACTTAATCATTCCTCCTCCTTCTATAAGAGTAGTCAACGTTGCAAAGTGTACAATTAAAGATTGTACAAAGAGCCCCTATCTTTCACTCACTTTTGCAAGTTCACGGCTCCAGAAGAATGAACATTGCCAAAGGAAGGGTGAACTTTAAACTAAATTAATAGAACTGCATGAATAGCACAAAGAAGCTTTTAGTTATAAATTATATATCGATAACTACGCTTATTATAAGTAATACGATAATAATAACGGAGTAAAGCATGCAAAACAAACACTAAATAACTGTAATGCGGAGAAGGAATTCTTAGAACTCTTCTGTAATGATGGTAATTCTGAAGTTTCCCTTCCTTCAAAATAAACAAACCCCTTCATTTCATCGTACCGTACCTTTACTTTAGTATCATACACCTTAGACAACAGGTCTCAGGTCTTATCAATACGCTGGAAGAAGTCTCGCTTTCCAGTTATTTACAAGTTTTCTCAGTAAATTTAATCTTTTGTTGCTTATTTACTTCAAAGCTGGAAAGATTGTTATTAATAAATATTAAATGGACAAAGAGGTTTCCAACTTTGAGATGAGATTCAAGTGGAAATAGTACAAAGTGAATTATTTTGCCCTCCCTTCTTCCTCTACTTTTACTCCTTTCACTTCTTCTGAACTCTGTCATCTCTTTAGAAAGTGCTGGTTGGTATTCTGGTTTGTGAAGGATGAAATCATAAACTTTATTATATTCAAATCAACAACAGCAATCGTGAGACTGCTGTGCTTCGTCTTACTTACTTTTGAGGTATTTTATTATTTTATACCTAGAAAAGAACAGAGTGGGGCAAAATTTTATAAAGCATTTATAAATTATAATAAAACACCATATTACTAGTTCTGTGGTCGTTTTGTGGTGGAATGTAATTAAGTAAATTTTAGGTTCACACTTTAAGCTTAAAACTTAATTTGGAAAAGTCTATTTAACTTTTGTTCAAAGTTTTCGGACATAGCTACCTTATTTTCGGTTTTAACTCCCATGAGGAATAATATAGATCTGAAAATCTAGTTGGCACGAGTACGACAATTTTTAACGCAAACAGATATATGAGACTTATTCCAGGGATCAGAATTAAATGAATGAGGAGTTAATCAGTTAACAAACACTAGAAATACTCCATGTCATATTTCCCAATAATTTTGTGACATGCGGTTCTATCTACTCACAAACGAAGGACTGGTTGCTGGTTTTAAACTGTATTAACTTTTACTTTCCCCTCTAATAATATTTAATAAGGAACGGTTGGATTACTCCACAACTTGTTCAGGAAGATTACATTTTCCGCAGCATTCCTAAATCCTAATACATATGTGAAAGCTCTCAAATAATCTTCATGAGATGAGGCAGCCGGAAGAGGTTGGTTACGGTAGCCAAGGTCTAGGATAGGTCGCCAAGGCTTAGAAAAATACTTATAAAGGGAGGGTTACGTGACCTGAGCCTTGCTTTAGGTTAAGCTTAAGCTCTTCTCTTGTTGAATTAAATTGTAAAAGCAGTAGTAATAGTAGTAGTTGTAGTAGTAGTGGTAGTGGTAGTAGTGGTGGTAGTAGTAGTAGTAGTAGTAGTAGTAGTAGTTAGTAGTAGTAGTAGTAGGGAGAAGCCCGTGTTGGTTGGTTAGTTTGGTTAGTAAGGGAAATCAGAGAGATGTATGATCTTCTTGTGTGATCTCTGATGTGGAAATTTATGTCATCTTTGATCCGCAATGACTCTCTCTGTCAGTCTCATTCCCTCTTTTCATCCGATGAAAACCTTGTTTACTGTTTTAACACGGTGGATGAACTTAGGTTATCATCTTCTTTATCGTAGTTTTACTGCCTGGTTGTAGCATCCTCAAGATCTATTCTCTAACTCTATTTTAGATACTTTCCAAACTTACGGTTTCTGAAACCTGATTATAAAGCTGGCCTTCCCTAGCTGTTACTTCTTTTCGCACCTTTTACTCTGATTGAAATGTAGGGAGATGATGATGTAGGGAGCTTGGACTTGAAGCTTTAAAAATGAATTTTAATTCATCATTCCCCTTTAATCTCTGCTTTATAGCTAAAGTGTTGCACAAATCCATTTTATATATTAAGGATTAAGCTAAAAATGAACTAAATTTCCTAAATAATAAAAAATGCAATCCTATGGTAAAGTATTTTTTCTTGCTTTTTGTGTACAAAATTGCACTGACTGAATCTGAGTTTGAATATAATTTATAATTGGTGTGTTTACTTAGGTTTATCGCTTAGAATTAATACCAACGTGTTTGTTTCTTTTACAATAGAGTATTATAGCTCTGTTTTAGATTTCATATGAACGATATACCAATGGATTGGTTACGTAAAATAATTGTCTTCAACCATCGCGTCTCTACAGCTACTTTAACTCCAAACGTTAATTCCTACAAATTACAGCTACAACAACAAACTGCAGAGATAGCTTGAATCTTCGTAATAATTCAGGCATCAATCTTCTCCCTTTCTCATCACATTAGCATTTAATTTCATCAAACCCTTGCAGGTAGGTGAGTTAGTAGTTAGTGCAAGAATAATTAATAACTTGGAAAAGATCCTACCAAAACTGGCTCCAGGTAAGGAAAATTATAATCAGGAAGAATAAGTCACCTTAAGCATAAGAGCTCATCCCTTGTTTACGCCGAGTTGAACAATATCCTTATGTAAAAACTGTAGGTATATTTTTAGTTTACTTTACTTATACTTCCATCTCGTTATCAACCGTAACTTCTCACTTAATTAACGCAAATGGGCTTCCATTACTTTTAATTAATTAATTACTAAAAAACCCCTCAAAGCGAATAGCAAATATAGCACCCACGCGGAATCTTTATCTCTTATTTTATCATTGTCAATGCATTATACTTACTTGATGACTACTTATCATTTTCCATCAACAAGTTACTCAACCATGCATATTCCCTCCCTCCTAGATATGCGGAAGATAAGGGTTCGTTAACTTGAAACGTTCTGATATGACAACCAGAAACAGAAAAAGTAATAAGTCTAAAAGATCCTACAACAATTCATCGCGCAGTTTTTCATAGTAATTACCAAAATTGTGTAAAGAACTCTGTGTTCTTGTAATTAACGATAGAACTACAAACTAACCAAGCTTAACTCCCTGTTCCATCAGTTATTGCTCCATTATTTTCCCTCGTTAATTTAATTAATTCCTCATTCCTTTTATTATCCTTTACCAACAATAGAATCCAATCCAATATCCAATATCCAATCCCAGAAACAGAACTGGGTTTCTCAAGATTTTTTTCTACAAAGTAAATCCTACGACAGAATAAATAAACCTAAGCCTATATAAATTCAGTGAGGCAACTCCAACATTGAGAAAAAACTTTCTATGCATGTGTTGCTTGCGTATCTTGGTAGCAGGGAAATAAAATAGCATTCGGTTATCTAGTTATGTATTCATGCAGGAGGGGAACCCTTCAGAAAAGTGATAAATATAGACTGATTGCTCTCAATAATTTGCATAACTGCACTTAATACAGACAGTCAACAGTTCCCCTTTAATACGGAGTAATTGACGGATGGTAAATATAGTAAGCGGAGCTCTGAATATAAATTTGAAACAGAATTTTGTATACTTTACAACTGTTTGTAGCAGACAGAAGTAGTTGTAGAAGTTGAGAAAGGGTACGGGTTGATTTGCATAAACGAAAGCGCCCATCTGAATCATCATTTATTATGTTACGAGAGTAAACTAAAGTGAGGATGTGTTGCTACTTCGTCCAAGAGCAATTCAATTCAATTGGATTTCATACTTTTTGCTTTTTAATTCAACTTTTTACCCATGTGGAAAAAGGGGAATTTGTTTGTTCTTTTGGCGTGTTTTTATAAGTTATAAAGTTATGAACGACATTCGGTTTTTACAACACGGAAAGTAGTAAATGTTTTTTGTCTTCATTGATGTGAAGATTTTGTGAGATGTGAGATGACGATACCTGTACAGAATTGTTTTTATTTCAGACCCTCGCAACTAATAACCCATTTTGGACATTTTGGTTTATTTTAATGCATCTTGAAGTTGACCCTACAAGCTGCTTAAAAACTCAAAAATAACCGACTCTATTTCGAGGATTTTGGGTATAAGCATTCAAAAACACTTGTAAATTCCATCTACCAATATCTTCGTGGGTGTCAGGCTGGAAAGGTCTTCCCTTAACTCTATCTCAACAACCCATCAACAGTGCAGTTTCTTTACTTATGTCTTTCATTAAGTAAATCCAGGTAAGTACTAATGAAAAAATTAAAATGTCGAGGTTGGCATTATTCTCTGCTTAAAAAAAATTCCACAACATCCGTACAGAAAATCTAAATCTGTGACAGAAACCAATGCTACAAAAATATTTGATTTAAAATACTGCACAATTTTACAAGTTCTGTAACTCAGAACCTGCTTCTGTATGAATTAAATTAATACTTTATTTGATTTACTCTCTGCTCTGCCCCCTTTTAGCCATAAGCACTCATTTAATTCTAGATGGAATTTACATATTAACTTTAACAAGCATTTTCAACCAATGAACTACCGTCTTAAGTCCCAGAAGCCACCAGGTGTAAATTGTTATTGAAACTCATGAACATGAACCAATCTGGCCACTGCACTGCTTAGAAAGGGATTTAGGGAAGGATATGAAATTAATTTAAACAGAGAGGTTGGTTGGAGGATGCTCTAGGTGAAATATGAAAATGAGTTTGTTAATTCTACAGCTTCCTTACGTATCTCTTCTTTAGTATGTGTATCTATATGGAGATTTTTAACCATATGATGAAATTACCACTGTATGTTGACTTACTTGCTACATTAGATTAGATTTCTTATCTTAAAACCAGCAGAACATAGAAATACCACACGTAATAGCTTTGTCTTCTAAGACTCTTCCCATTTGAAATGTCTTATAGATTTCTATCCCAACTTTGGTGAGACATAAATTATTGTTAAATAGTATAATGACATCGTATTTGGCTTACACGAGTTAATTGTTTACACACTGCTATCTAATGCTAGTCTAATCCAATCCAGGCACATCCGACTAATGTACTTATCACTTGTAATAAACGAAAATGTTTTCCACCAATAAAGTAAGAAACATTTTAATAAAATACTTGGTAAATGTTGGTAACTTGGTAAATGTAAATAGAGGATTTCAACTCTTTATTTCCTATAAAACATACCTTGCTGTTTCACTTACCCTGTCTTTGCCTGTTATTTTAATCGGTTTCTTACCACTTGAGTGAAACTAACGAGTTCTCCACTTCCGGGTTTAACCCTTCCATCGTCTACAGTACGGTTCTTGAAAATGGGACTTAAGGGTGAAGAAAGTATCGTGATCTTATAATGGTCACTCGTACATCCTAATGTTTTAAAGAACGTTGTAGAAATTCAGCCAGAAACGTGAGGTATCCACACTACATCCTCTAAGTACCCATGATGACTGATGCATAAATGGGATACCGATTTGTATTAAATTCTTTAAAAGCTTATTCTGACTGGTGAAAGTGAACATTATTTAATATCGTCTGGAGAAATACTTTCGTTGGAGTGAGTATTATTGTACAGAATATTACAGTAGATTGTTCTGTTTATTATTATGTTAGTTTAGTTCTATGCATATGGTGACTGTAGTGGATGGAATTTGCAACTAGTTATACTAGGACCTAATTGTGAAGTTATTTAGGCGGAATTTATTTTACAGAATTTATGCGCTAGAATACGTTGAAAGATTAACGTAGAAATTGTTCCTGGTAATTTTTAATCGGTTTGCTTAACACTATAATTGAAATAAAGTACATACATTACATATAATACATATTACATTTTGGACATTGTAACAAAAGAGCTTTTATAACTTAAAGCCACTTCTTCCTTTTAATATTAGTGTTTTCGGAAGTTGTAGGTTGCTGTATACATTTTATCATTGCGAATATTTTGTTTATAAGGCAAAATCATGAGTCAAAAAATACCAGAGCTGTTTTTTAGTTAAATTATGATAATTTTTGTAAATTAATTTTTGGATCCGATACGATGAATTTAAAAAACAATGTGATAGCATGAAATGTCTTAGGTTTTATTCCATCAATAAAATTCAACTCTTATTATTATTTTTATATGAAAGAAGATACGCTGACCATTACTGTAATTAAGCAAGTGGAGAAATACATCCGAGAATAATATTTGCTAACTCTGTCTAGGGTTCTTTCAACAAAACTCTCAACATCTTTACCCTTTAATTAATCCATCAAAATTAATTTATTCCATCTCATAAGAAAACTCCCACCTTTGACTCTTCTTCTCGATCTTACTCAGTAATCCTTAAAAGAGTTGCCGCAATTTGGAACAGATCCAAATAAAAATAACATTTAAACTTACCTTAAACCTTAAAAGTCTAATAAATCTCTACTCATCCTATCAACAACAGTCTAAAATACTTACCTCCTCCACTCCGCACATTAAATGAAGCATGAGCATTTCATTTCATTTTATTTCAGCATCATTCAACATTAAAATTCTTTCCCTTCTTAAAACTCCATAGATTAAAGGATGAAAAATAATAATAAATTAAGTACCTTCTTAATACATTCAGGTAAATCAACTTGCATAACACTTGTATGCATAATAATCTAAAGTAGAATAAATATTCAACTTAGAACTAAAATATGTAAAAACTCCAACCTACTTACATAAGGTAAAATAAAGTTAGGACATAAGTTACTCTTTAAACTTTTAAAACCCCCTTCAAGTGCACTTTGATGTTCTCCAGTTAATGACTTTACCCAACTAATCTTAAGTATAATGGGCTTAAGTGTAATTCATTCATTCCCAGGTGGGTTTATCTATCTCATCCTACAAAATTACGGACCAACTTGACCAGACAACTTGATAGTGGGTACAAAAGAACAAGCCTTTTTTACTTAAATCTAGTTAAGTAACTGGATGGAGTTTATTCTCTAAAGTAGTAAAAGTAAAACTTACTAATCGCTTTTCTGCTTCAACTCTTGTTTCTTTGGTTAAATAAATAAATAAAACAAGTACAAGCATCAAAATGTAATAAAAGGCTAATGGGATTTACTTTTTGGGATGAAATTTTACCTTTTTACGGCCCATTCAACAACAACATACCTTTATGCTACACTTCCTATGTAATGTTTGTATGTAGGAATGTATTATTCAGCCTCCATCCGTACGTAGTACGTGGGCAAACATCCACAAAATAGTAAAACACATGCATTCGAAACTCCTGCAGTCATTAATCCATCCATTCTAGAGTCCTATAATCCTCTCATCATCGTAATAATATAATCATCTCGTTATTTTTCTAATCTGAATTATTATCATTTGTCTTTTCGCTGTTGTCAATGTATAAAGTTTTAACCGAAGGAAGATGAGGCTAATAGCTTGAGTGAGTATGATTTTTAGAATGTTGAATGTGTCAAAATTCTACCTTTTAATATTCGTTAGATATCGTACAAAGTACAATTCATGCATCAGTTTTACTAACAATGAGAATCTACTATCACGTAGGCTTGAAATCCAAAAGCTTCAAAATGCGCATTCTAACTCAAGTTTAATAACAAAACCCGTAAGACTACAAAATACATGCAAAAGGAATATCTATGAAAAAGTAATAATCTCTCAGGTGGACGGGATTAATTTCTTTTTTTACCGTTAGTTTTTATTATATTAAAATTTCAAAAAGTAAGCAGCATATAGTAAGTAAACCTTTTTTTATTTTATTAACCATTAAGCGTTACTGCCTCGTGCAGTTACGTTTTCCTCGTACAAAAATGTGCGTTAGCTTATCTCCTAACTTAGAACTGACTCTGCTCGAAAGTTGCGACAACAATAACAACTGCAGCAGCAGCAATTCAATCGCAATAAGAATGCACGGCTGTCTAGCAGTTAGACTTTGAAGAAGTGAAGAATTCGAGTAAAAAACCTTTAATCCAACTAAACATAACAAGGAGAAACTGACACAAGTTCACTTTAATACAAACAAGACAATCAGCATCCGTCGTGGTGTAAGAGATTAGAGAAACCAAACACACATAAGTCCAACTTTAGAGGCTTGAGCAGGCTTTAAACCCATTTGAAGATGAGAATAAGAAGGTTCGAGGAATTAAACGGTTTTTTATCCCATGATTTTTTAAACATTTTTGTTTGTTTTGTATTTTTACTACAATGTACTTTTTCCAAGAAGCGGGTTGCAACTAGCTAAAGGTTTTCCTGAAGGAATACGATTTCAAGAAATGTACATGGAAGAAAGAGATAAGTTTCCGGTTTTAAGCCTGAGCTTGTTTAACCACAAGAAACGGAAACAACTCACGTAGGATAAAGGGTAAGTACATTAATAGGCGGACACGACGGCACAAAGTGAACCGTAAACGTGAAAAAATACGACAAAAACTTACCCTTTTCAATCAAATATCTCATTTTAAAGTAAACGTATAACTTTTTACTGATAAAGCAGATCAGGCTCAACAATTCTCTATCAGTTTCTTAGTCTAATTATAATCCAAAGCTATAAAGTCTTAAGTATAAGTTTAATTTGTATTACATTACCAAGCTGATCTCCCACGTACAACTTTTCTCATATGATGAATTCGTAACGTTCAATTTTTAAAAACGAATTTAAAAGCATTGAAACTTTTTTTAAATTCTATTAGGAAAACAATAGGCAATTCCAGGGTTTTTTAGTTATCAAAATTATCCGAGAATTTACTTTCTCTCCTCAAAAACCATTCTCTGGAATCTCTTTAACTTAAAATTAAATTCAGTCGTGCCTTTCTTCAATCCACCCGAAAAAAAAACCTTTTTAAGAGATTTTGCATCCACATTTAACCCGTTGCCCTTACAATCAAAGTCTTCATTCTCATGTTATAACGCGCCTCCATAATATGACTATATTATTATAATAAACATCCATTCCTTCAGTGCAATAAAGCCCCATTCCAATAGCAAGTATAAGTTTTATCACTACAACACAACTTTAACTTGCATATCACGACAGTTTCAATCTTTTTATCAAAAGTAAATAACAATTTAGAAGAGTCTACAAACAACCCAATGCCCAAGGGAGTCTCTTACTTTCACCATGCTGAACTTGGAGCACCTACCCCGGTTTAAAATGTACACAAAACCTCTCTCTCTCTTTCCCTTTACTTCCTTCTATCTGTAACTTTCTTCCTACTTCTAAAAATATGCATGGATAAAGGAGAATGAGTTGTACAGTTGCCGAAAAGAGAAATAACTACAAAGCAGAAAGGTGATGTGAGAAAGAACTTGTGTGTTGGGATTTACATAGGAGCAAATAAAGGAAGTCAACACAGACATAAAATCGAATCACATTCTTTACTCATTCATCCATACCAACTCAAATAATACTCTGAACTACAGATAACTAACTCAATAATGGGGATTTGCATGGATTGTATAACCTTTATAAGGATATCTCTATGTAGATGCGCGTGCTGGGGTGGGATTTAAGTACCGTATTCTCTTGAAAATAGGCCCCCGATTATGCATGAAAAATTTGTTTTTTTAGATTGTTTGAAGCATATTTAACAGGAGAGATGTGAAGGATAGCATGCGGCTTAATTAACAAGGGCGGCCTATTGTTGGGGGAATACGGTAATAATTTATTGAAAAATTTAGGAGGAGTTTTATTAAAAAATTGGGTTTTAGGAGCTTGCACACTGAAAGTCATTTCACAGACTCCAAATCGATTTCTTAACTACATTTAATAAACTTCAAATGCCCAATAATTTACTCAAAACCTTTCAGCTCAGTGGCATATGCAGTTTACCAATATTTATTATACTTTATTGGGCCTTGTCGTTGGACCAAACTTCCAAGGACAAGACGTCTTATGCAAGCATAGGCTTATTTCATTGTTCTTGCATAATATTCTAATCCACTCATCATCCACAACTAATTGAATCTGATGATAAATGTCACATAATTAAGACCGTACTACAGCAAACGTCAACGGTTAATAAATACAAAAACCTCGAACTTCGAACCATCCACATAAAACCAGCCTGTTGGTTTGCACCATAAAACATCTTCCGATGGTTTTATTCCAATTTAAGATTGTGTCAAGATTCCATAAAGCTTAAACTCATGTTACGGTCAATATTACCCGTAGTAAAATTATTAGCCCTTGATAATAATAGTAGGAATAGTATTAAATGTAGTACTAGTTGTTACTGGGAGTGCTTTCCAGAAAATAATTCAAGGTGATGATGCTCCCTTGAGAATATCATCATCCAACCGACCAAATATTCCCCGAGATAAAGACCCCTTAACCTTATAACATCTCGAGGATTTTTTTTATCTTCCTTCGTGTAACTAAATGTACGTAATAGAATCGGCTATATCTTTGAATACACAACCTTCTAAGTATATGCATATACACTATTTTATTTATAATATTGTTTAGCATGAAGGGACGAAGAGCAGTATTGTAGATCAGGATAAGTACATATCATTTGGAGGAAAGATCTCATCACATCATGCATGACATGACATGCCTTACTTACACATTACTACATTTCACTTCAACTTCTGCACGCAACGGAACACAGCGATGAGCTCGTATTCGTATATAAATTGAAAGCAAAGGATGGAGATTCAAAGGATGATGATGAGATGATAAAATTACACACTGGTAGGAATCCCTGCACGATTCTCGTTAGCTGGACCAGTTCCCTTGGCCTTTTTACTCTTATCTTACTACTACTACTACTACCAGGTTTTTTATAGATAAGAGGTAGGTAGCTAGTTCATATGTTTAATAATAGTTTAGGGGTACTCAGCGATATGTTACCTGTACTTTACTTCATTTTACAAACGGGTACTTATTAAGGAATTGCTTCTACCTCATTTCACATTCAACCCGATTTTTTATTCTGCATGCTTTACTCAAACTGTTGATACAAATGTACTTTGAGAATGATTTAATTTTCAGGTATTATAATTAAGGAATGAATTTACGTTGTGTTAAAGCATATATTGCAATTATAATATCTGTGAATATGTAACCCAATTATGCTTTTTAGCAAGCCACACAGCAGCCACTTCATACTGCCAACTGCTGAACTGCGGTTTAAGTATATTTCTGCAATGGCATGAGAACTAAACTTCAGCTTGTTTTTAATAACATAATAAATTGTGAATTTAATCACTAAAATGTAATTCTTATCATGTCTATTAGATAGCCTCAACTAGATTTCAATTAAGGTGTTTGTGTAACTAGATTTCAACGTGTAATTATTTAATTTTTCTGTTATAGAAAATATAAATAAAATACGCGGACCATTCTTCATTGGAGACAAGCATGCAACTCCTGTAAACCCAACTATTCCGTACGCGATTTATTCTTACTTCATACAAAAGACCCTACTACTGCTGCTAACACAACCGTACACAATCGAAGCAATCTACAATCCCAAAAAGCACCTCTGCCACTTCAATTAATATAAATATCCTCCAGCCCCATGTAAGATAAGCTGAGCTATGCCATACTACTCATATCCCACCTTCTGCTGGAGTAACCTTGGCCAACTAATTCGACGAGTCCTCAAGTCCAGTTCCACTGGTAGTTAGTAGTGCTACCGTGGTTTGGCTGAAACAACTCCGAAACTAAACTCTTAAACTTCGAAAACCTCATAATGCTCGTATGAAAGTTGGCTAATACCCGGAAAGTGGACATATCTGTAACATCAAGGAGGTAATTCTGGAACTGTACTCTTGTTCTGATGAGAGCTCACTTGGGTTTCCTATCTCTCTCATACTAGTAATATCCCCCATACAAAGTTGCATATGGTTATTTTTATCTTTTAAATTGATATACTCTCCTATTATTCTGCGGTACAATACTATTAAGCCTTTAATATGATCTCTCTCTCTCACTTGTATACGACCCTTCTTCTACCTTCATAGGAGTAAGCTATTTTGTGTACTGCTACTACTACTACATATCCATGTATTACTAAAGCTCCAGTCAATGGGAAGCAGGGAGTACTGGAGAAGTAAAGTAAAGCAAAGCATTAAAACCCTAACCTAAGTAAAGTATATTTATGTAAGTTGGGCGATGGAGCTTATACAGTTCCTCTTAAAGTTTCGAGGGTATTATACCCAAGTAGTTTGGCACTGGTTGTATTTAACATTGTCCATTCTATTCCTTTTTCGTATAAGTGGTGAAGTAGTAGTAGGCCGTACTTGTAATGGTCCGTACAAACTTGTACGAGTCCTAGAGGTACTTTTACTTACACAGTTTGGTAACTTGCTACGGGTATAAAATACGGATTGGTTGTTCTTTGTATGTGTATGGATGTATGTAAGTTAGAGCCACACTTCCTTAACAAAAGTATAAGTGGCAGTGGTTGGTCTGGTGGTGGTGGTTTCCCTGGTTTTATTCTCCAACTTCAAAACAGGCTTTCCCCTCAGTAAAGATGATCAGTCTGCTCTGAGTTGCGCTTACGAAGAGACCTTCGCCGCATCTCTTTCCGTTTAACTAAACAGGGGAAAAACCTCCGGAGTTTTGTCATCTACACTTATTCTTACCGGATTCTCCGGGATACAATACAGAACTTTTCGTCGAAACCTCTCCAGAGTTTCGGTGGAGTTTGAACTGAAAAGTTGGTTGGAAATTGGAAAAGTACAGCTATTTATATACTAACTTCGATAACTTACTACTACGAATACTGCTAGTCATAGCAGGAGTAAGGTGGGGAAAGGAGCAAATTGATGCGTTGAAGTTGACAAATTTTTAAAGTTCAATTCGCGAAAAAAGATTGCTATTAGTACGAGAAACGTTTTTAAAACAATTAAGGGAAACCTATAGCACTACGTAATTAAACATCTTTTTTTTATTGTTGGACTCAAATTATCCCCTCTGCAGTAAAAACAACACCAAGAATTTATATTGATACAATCCCATACAAAAGACAACAGACAGTGACAGAAACCCTAGAAGTGAAGTATTGTTACAGTTTTACAAAAAAAAACCCTGCAAGATATTCATAAAAAAACTCCACTTATCCTTCCATACACATTGTGTCTATCCATATCTGACACTTCCTCCAACTCCCAGAAATACTTTCAATTTCTGCTGTCAACTACTACTACATGTGGTTCGATTTCTCTGCCGACCAGCTGCAAAATCAAATAATCTTCTCCCAAGTTACGAACATCAAGATAGAAACTTCTGCAAAAAGATACCAATATTGCTTTCCATTCCCCAAGCAAAGAATAGGAGATCGTTCCTCCAGATTGGGTTCCCATCACGAATAAATCACCGGCCTTTTCATATCCAACGAAAAAGAGATTCCTCTTTGTATTACTTTTTCGCATATTTGATACCAATCTTCAACTAGCTAAAGTTGGAACGAGAAACTTGAGAAAAGAGATACATACTTTTGCTACTACTACTACTTACTATAAATAAAAGCAAGAATTGGTTTTTCTACCCGGAAATTTTTCTACTGAAACCCTAAGACTACTATTACAACTTATGCCCTTCTTAAGTTAAAAGACATTACCGAGAAAGAAACCCCGATAAAAAAAACGTACTTAGAAAAAGTTCATTCGTGTAAAAGAAACGCAATCTGCAAGAAAGCCGGAAAGTACTTATAGTTTACACTATAAAATAAAATACCCACTTGAGAAAGTGCAAGTTTGTAGTAACTTAAATAGCAGAACAGGCTAAACATTTCTCATAAGGATTCCTCCTCAACTTTTCACTTTGTTCAATAATATTTGCCAAAGATTGGCACGTGTCCGTCGATTAGAGTGAAGCAAGTAAAGAAAGTTTCAAAATTCATAGTAATATTTGTAAAGAGCCAAAAAAGTTTTTACACTCCCATCAAATCAAATCTGTAGGCATACAAGCCTTCTGCTGCTACTGCTACTGCTATAAATTATATAATACTACTGCTAATAATATCAATAATATAATAGCAAAAGTTGAACAAGCGTTACTTTTCTCTAAGTTCTTATTACTGCTACTTTGACTAAGGCTAAAAGTTCGTCAGCAATAGTTTCCTTCCTATCCATCCAAAGATAAAGTGACGTGACAGTAGTAGTAATATTCCCGATAAAAGTTCATCCATAGACACGTAAAAAGTACTCTTGCACTTGTCACTTTTACAAACTAACTAACTAGTAACCATTCCTTTTTCCACAGATCAAATCACTCCGTCTGTGGGGTCTTCCCTGGGTTTTACATACTGGAAGAAAGATTGCATAAAAGTTAAGACTGGTTATTCATATTGCCTCATAAGTTTATAATGTGAACAAGGATCAGTTAATACTCAGTTGACGGGTTGTGAAGGAAAGAAGTCAAGCTTTGACACGGTGTCACCATAACTTGTCCCTTTTTCTTGGGAAAAAGTATCAAGTAAAAAGAAACCTTAAAGTAAGGGGATATTTACCCACGATTTTGAAACAAAGTCAAAATATTTCACAAGAGATAGGGGAATAATTGACCTGTGTTTCCTGTAAAGTTCACAAAAACCATATGTACTTTTTTGAAGGACTTTTTACCAATTTGGAGCAAAGAGAACTTTCCACTAAAAACCAAAAAAAACCCCGAAAAATCAGTCTAACTTTACCTTACAAAAGTAGCACTGCAGTTCTTTGCTAAACTGATATCATTACAGTTTTCTGTAGCAAAAAAGGTTTTAAAAAAGTACTAAAAAGCATTGTTACAGTTTAAACCGTATTATTGTTTGCTGTGTGGGTTGGATTGAGAAGCTAGTTACAAGCAAAATAACTGCAAGGATTCGTTATTTGTGTTTTCCTCTCAGTAACGCAGAGGTTTACGAGGAGTGGTAAAACCGTAAACTGTCAATTTCTTTGGGTTTACCTGCTTTTTACAACTCGGATTGATTTATTCACCAGGGAAGTGACTCTGAAGGGAGGTGAGTATTATTCATTCATTTCTTTTTTACTTTTTTTTTTACAGCTAAACCTCCACAAAACCCAGTTCTCTTCTTTACCATGCGAATCCAACTGAATGAACAGCATTCTCTCGGTTACGAACAAATCTACATTTCAACCTATTCTCAGCTCTCCGAAACCAGTTTCACTTTCATTTTATTACCGCTAAGACACTTTCCGGGGAAGAAAGAAAACATGATTGTGCATAGTTGGAGGGGTAAATTTATTAAAATATTCATTATTTTTACCAGAGATCTCCATGAATAGGAAGAAAAGCTTGTTATAGTTTACCATACCGTGTTAATTTGCCATCTCAGCCTAGCTAGAAGTCGAATAGTGGAGAAGGCATTTAGCAACCATACAAAGCTTGCTTGAAAAAAAAAGAACAAGTGAACTTTACCCTGACTTTCTGAACAAAATCACCCATTTTATCCATCCAATGGTAAACTTCCTGGTTAAATCCCAATAAAAATCCTACACAAACCCACTATTTCTGATTTAGTTGTATTGCAATTATAATTGCGCACTTTTGAATCAAATTTTGCATATTTTCTTTAACGTACTGTAAACCAAAAGTAATAAACTTCTGTAGTATTTTAGTTGTTTTCATTTCCATACGGGAAAATTTAACACGTCAAGATGACATTTCCTTCTGATTTCTGAATGAATTCTTGAAAAATCACAGATAGTAATGATACTACATGTAGAGTACCTACTTACGGTTATTGATGGTAGCATGAGCACTAAAAACCGCAATAATATTGAACACTCCGAGATTTCCCTACCTTTGCTTTACTATTGGTACTGATATTCCAAGGGGAAACCATTTACGACCTGATCAGCCGTGATAAAACATCACATCTCATGCCATCACATCAAGCAGAACATAACATACATAACCATTTCTATTTGATGCCTACTGACAGGAGACGAGGAGAGTTGTAAAAACCCAACATCGATGAAAGTGCAGCTATAAAACATAAAAGATTGTCGTAAATATAATCTCAACAGGATATTGCATATTTTTGACAAGGGAAAAAACTGCCAAGTAAAGAATCAAATCCGACAGAAATCTTGCCAAACGGCACGTTCTCCTCGTTTACTCGCCAAAATAATAACCACATAAGGTTCTAAAATTGGGTTTGGTTTAAAAGCAAAATTGCAGATGCAAATAATAAGCAAAGTAAGGATTTACCATCCTCTCAGTTTCTTGAATATTGATTCATATGATGGATAGATCGTTTCAACTCGAGTTTACTCATTTTACTCATGAGTTATTGCATGAAACACTCAGCAAAATGTTTTTATCCTGCAGAATTCCCTCTGAAATTCAACCCTTCAAACCTAAATAATATGTTTACATGTGCTAAACCTCATTCTGGTTTTTAGAAAAGCCTCCTGACAAGTAAAGAAAGCTCTGAAAACTTCACTGGGAAGAGAGAATACCGGATATCTACGAATTACAGCCTCCATTTAATGGTAGCCCCCTTTCTTTCTAATAGTAATGCACCCTATAGCAGCCCCTATGATACAGTATCCATATGCAACTAACATGTTAAAGTTGACCCTAAAAGTCTCCAGAAGTGAATACTAACCCGGACTGGCAGCCGGGCCATCCCTTTTGGGGACCTACGTTATGCAGATAAGGAAACTGATGATTCAAACTTGGTCATAATAATAATGATAAATATAACGAGCCGCTTTAGCAAAGATTTGGTTTCATGAATACAAATGTTTCACTACTACTGCACTGTTGCTGCAGAGTGGCAAACTTCAGCATATCATACTAATGATAATAATAATAATAAGACTGCTTAAAGTAACCATCCAGTCATGCAGGCATTTTTCTTCTACATCCTTCCATCTCTTATATTTCTTCTGTAGAAATGTTTTTGGAAGAAAAAAAAACTGCTGGAATTGGTTCTTCCGAGAAAAAAGTACTAAAAGCCCAAATTGTAGCAGATTTGCACGCTCTCTCGGCTTCCACTACCGTCGAGTAAGTTCTTAGTTGCCAGTTCGTAGTGTTAGGAAGAGGATGGCTGGTGAAATATTGTTTTCTTTATCGGGCAACCCAAACACGAGAGTGATAAGTGAGCCGGAGAATTCATCTGGAACTGTGTATATGTGTGGAGAACAACTTTTCAGACAGGCTTCTTGATCGTTTCTACAACAAGAAGTCTTAAGAAGGAGGAAGGGAAAAGTTAGACAAATCTCCAACTGACTCAATGACGGACTGTTGTTAGATTTGACGGGGTTTAGTCCAATGTATTTTTTATAATAAAAAAAACAAGTAGAATAACCACACAATAATGGGGGAGAGTAGACGTAATAAATTAATATGAAGTTTTGCAAAGTTCAGATGCATGCTTGACGTTAGAAGAACTTTCAAGTTAAATTAGAGCTCATGAATAGAAATTGAGGATATAAATTATCCTTTTACGTAAAACTAGCAATTTTTCAACAATTCAGCAACTTTTATGCAAATATCGACTAACGAACTATTACTACCACTTCTACTACTACTACTACTTCTACTACTACTGCTGCTACTACTACTACTGCTACTACTGCTACTACTACTGCTACTACTACTGCTAATACTACTACTACTATTACTGCTACTACTGCTGTAACTAGTTTAAGCCTACTGTTAACTGTAATGTACACACACATAATTTTTATAATATTTACTGTTTATAAAGGTAATAATTTTTAACACCTTTTTCTCAGTCATCGCAAGAGACTGTTGAAATAAGACACTTTTACAACTCAGCAGTCAGAGTCACAGCAGGAAAGGAAATTTTATTAAATAGAGCAAACGCTTCAACAAACCTTGCATCTAATCTGCATGGAAGTTTTTCTAGAGAACATTTGGTGTAATAAAACACAAATACACACGCTAAACTTGCTAAGTTTGTTAGGAATCTTCCTTAAGATTTTATAGTTGCTGACTTGTCTCGCAATCTTGCAGTTCTGCTGTTCCTACTTCTATTACTACTTCTACTACTAATGATACAACTAAAACCGCTTCTATGTGCAGTAAAGATGGATATTTTTCAGTAAGTCGAGTTAAAGAGTGCGATTTCTTGCAATAATAAGGACCAACTGCTGCTCCCACTACCACCACTACTATTATTACAAGCACGAGAAGTTTAAAACCTCCAAGCTGGTCAATTTACCTTGTTATTCAAGCCTTAAAAATTCTGCCGACTTCGCTACATCCAAGAATCAATACTGTTAGCTACTTCCACATTATATTTTCATAAAAGAAACACATTAACAATTTTCGTGCAAACTACTACAATTTTTAAGCCCCAGAAGCCACCAAAAGAGTCGGGTATTATTATTATTGTTACTACCACTTCTTACTAACTAACTGGTGAAGTGAAGCAGTAAACCTCTTGACACGTGGAGATGGTTTAGCCTGGTTGAGCAATTCCCCAAGAGTCATTTGACACATTATAAGAAACCTTCTTAACAATATTGCATACATCCATCCAATTGCAATTTAAATTCCACCATCTCTTTTTGTCCCAACTTGTAAGAAATATTCCAAATAAACCTTTTCAAGTTGCAACAAATCCATCGAACCGTTCAAGAGTGACAGACAGACAGACAAGCAGTCGGATGTTCTACCATCAATTATTAGACCAAATGGAGTGCCGAAAGATGCGGTTTATCTTTAAACTTCTTACACCATAAATCGAGGGCTGAAATGATGCTGCAGAGATTTGTTAAATTATCTTAATAGCCCAAAGTACAATGACAATGACGCAAGATTATGCATTACATGACGGAATAACACAAGGACTGTTAGAGGATCTTGTAAATAACTCCAAATGTGAATTAGATTTCCTTAAAGACTCTTCAACTCCCCACTTTAGATAACCATAAGTGTTTATCTTGACCCTTTTCTGCATTGTCAATTGTCCTTAAGAGAACCCAGCCCTGAATGACAGTTAAGCTTAGGATCTCATAAAAGTATGAAGTTAAGAGCATGAGCGACCACCCGGGTGACCCTTGAATTACATTCTATTCAATCAGACTGAAATTCACTTTAAGTACCAACCAACGGCTTTAGTCCTCAACTTGAATAGGGAATGATTAAAAGTGGAGCTTTTAGTCCTCGTTTTCATCGTCATTCCATCATTTATTGTTATAGGAAGTTAGTATACATGTCCCCTTCTTTAAGTTGTGAATCGGGATGATGATGACATTTAAAAACCGAGTCCAATTGTCCCGTTGAATGGACACAATTTAAGATGCAATAAAGGTTGAATAGTAATCATGTAGTATGAACTACAGTTTGAGTCTAATATTGAGTTGTATGCAATTACTTCCTAGCCTTTATGTGCGTATGAATCGGAGCGAGGCTTCAAAGGAATACTTTTGCATGGAGTGAAGCTTAAGAGAGAAATCGTAAGCAAAGTTCTTAAGTTATTTACAGAATTCCCCGACAACAACAAAGACTCCGGGACGACGATCTCCCCGTCTCTGTTGGGTAAGTCGTGGGAAATGATGCAGATAATTGAAATCTTTTCTTGGGTTCTTTTGATATAGATAAAAATATAAATCCAGCTATCTAACTACCTTCTTATTATTGCGTACGTTATTGCATGGATTAACATTAGATTCCGATTTCAAAAGACATCAAGAACAGCAGCAGCAGCAACGGTAGTAGTAGTAGGTATTAGCAGTAGTAGATTATTATTTTTAGTAGTAGCAATATTAGTTGTAGTTGTAATAATGTAGATATTGCAGTATTCCTTGGAAAAGTGGAATATTTTTATTACTCCAATATACATAATATTGGAAACTGAGTATTTCACAAGAACCACTTATTCCAGGACTTATTTTCCCCAACCTTTGTTATCAAATTTACTGAATTTTGTTGACTGTTTTTGACAAAAGAGAGATTTTGTCAGAGCGAAGGTTAATAAAACGATCAAACATTTACATTGAACTTTTACCTGGTTTTACCTGGTACCTTATACCACTACAAGGAGAATTACCTCCTCATTTTTAGTATAAAATAGTAGCAACAATGGCAGTAGTATTAGTTATATATTATATTCTGTATTATATTTTATATTATATGAAGTTCAAAAGCTTCTCTCATCTTTGTCCCATAATTACATTCGGTCAATCTCTCTCTGCTTTCCATCCTCTCTGCATTTCTCTGTTATAAATTCTCCATATTATATAAATACAATCTACTAAAGCAGAAAAAGACTGATACTTCTTCTCTTCACATTCTTAAAATCCTTACACAGCTTATATGTCGCTACTACTAAAGGTTTATTTCCAGTGTCCATAAGAACTTGTGTAAATATAAAATAAAAGTATTGGACTTGTTGATACCAAATCTTGTCCTAAAGAGACGATTAAACTTCAACAATCCCGACGACAAGGACAAACCCTTCTTGCCCAGACTATAGCAGGAATACTCATGCAAATACTATAGATTATAGCCATAAGTATCTACAAAAGAAATTGGAAAAAAGGTAGTAGAATATATTTGGGACAAGAATAGCCCTCATACGTAAAGTAAAAGGTTGAGTGAGCCGGTTAATTTTCAAATTGAAAAGGGAGATTTCGATTCTCAAATAACGTCTCCGAATGCTTTTAAATAGATCCTTTACCCGAAGAATGAATAGGAAAGACCCAACTTAAATTCCCATTCAAAACGCGTTGTTACTAAATTCACTCTTTCAGTTGACATTTCGTCCTACGTATAACAATCAGAAAATGTGATAATTATTTTAAACTTTGACGTTTGTTTGCTATTTATGAATGGAGTCTTGCAATAAGACGGAGATAGTATAAGGGATAAATTAAATATATTCAAGAGGAACTTCTGATAAAGTATAACTACCGTATTTGCCATATTACAGCCCCCTCTAATTAGAACCCCCTTGAATAGTTGACCTTTAATCGTATGTTAAAATGGACCAAAAAATCCCTAGAATGTTTGATTCCACAAATTCGGGGACCAAACTTCAACCTTCAAAACTCTCTTTTTAAGACTAATAGACTAGTCCATATTTACCACAAAAATAAAATCTCCTTCCCACAAGCAACAAAAAACCTTGACATAGTTTATTACAAAAACTACAAGAACAACAGTAATAATTATAGGTTACTTGTAGATCTACCGAAACCTACAGAGGAGTGACAAGAGCTTTGAAAAGTCAAACATTTTTTTCAATTTGAAAAAAAAAGAGCCGACTTAACATGGAAAAGCCTTCCTTTTTTCTATCCTTCAAGGGCTAGAAAAGGGTGCACATTTTCCTTGCTTTAAAATTAATACAGTCCTTCTCTTAGCTCATACTTCCTCCCAATTACAATGTTAACCTTCAGAAAGTCAGACATCTGTAGTTTTAGTGAGTATTAAGTGGTCCTGCATAATATTTCCGTGCTTATAATGTAGATTTTAGAACCATATACCCCATTTATTTACGAAGCCCATACAAAGTAAGGTGATCGTGGTTGGCTGGGTCCTATTAAGAAATCAATGCAATGCAACAGCAGCAGAAAGAGCTAGTTCCAAAGGGATCAGGGACCTTTACCTTGAAAAATTTGAGAAAGAGAGACCCTATTTATTTGTTGTAACTCGGGGGACCCAAACAATTGAGCCCAACACGCTTGCTGTTGCCCGTATAAATAAATACAAAGAGGACGGATTGAATTGAGCAGGACTATTCATTCTTAAGAATAAAAAGAGTGTGTAGTGTACTGTACTGCCTGAGCTTGAGTTAACAGGATTGGACTTTATTTAAAGAGGAAATGAAATATACAAAGTATATAAATGATGGGAAGAAGGGAGCAAAGGAAATATATAGGTAAATAAAGTGCCTAGGCAAGAATTGAACTTTAACTCTCGAGCAAAGACGCCCCTTGGCTTTGGAGAAATAATTAATTGTAGAGTAGCACAGCTTGGGACTGGAGGAGTTTAGGCTCAGAGTATGAAGTATTATTGGAGGGATACTGGGGAGTTTGTAGGTATTTTTGAAACTTTTTGACGTTATGCCTAATATATGATGAGAAATGGGTGTCCAGTTGAGGAATTTTGTTGAGTAATCATTGATTTACTTTCTGTTTCTGTACAAAAAATTCAAACCACCAAGTTTATGTAAAGTTATGTGTGATTAAAGGTGGGCGATGTAGGTCAATGAAAAATGTGAGTGCAATTCTCTACATTTTGAATTTTGAAATATTAAAATTACATAAAATCTTCGAGGAAACTCTATCTGTCGCCCTTAAAAAAAATACTTAAAAGTCCACAGAAAACATTTGGACGTTTTTAACTTTTCCAACTTTTTAATAACTTTGTCTTCCGTTACTATTTAGAATTGGAGGTTAAAGAAGAGTTAAAATAGAAATTTTTCTATCAAATCAAGAACGCAAATAAAGCCAGTTTACGATTTCCATAAATCTCAAAGCATTGCCTAATGTGCAGGAAGTAGGGTCGGTAGGGCTAAAGCAACTAGTAGTAGAAGTTAAAGTCTCTTTACATCATTGCATAAAACCGTTGACTAAAGTGTACCATAAACTTTTAAACTGTCATATTAGATCTCTACACTCCTATGTTTGGGCTAAGTGCTTACCTACTTAATCCTTGCTTTAAATAAGACTACTTCTACCTACCTTCCATTGATCCCAGCGTCCTTACTTATTATGAACGTCTTACAATGTACTTTGTCCAGAATATCATTAAAAACCCTACTTTTTATAGCTCGTATCGTGAACGTAGTAAAGACGATCCTTACATTTCCCAATTTTAAACTTTTAGTCGTTGTAGCTAAGGTGGTTCAAGCTTTGCTTTTCGGTCGGAGTTGGCCACGGTTGTCTGTGTGATTTACTGGAAGGTTTTTTTGCTTAATCTCATTCTTTCGTAAGTATGGGGATAAAATAAAGTGGAAGCAATGCAGGTAGTTGTAGTAGTAATGTATGTTATGTACTAGTGGCAGTAGCAGTAGCAATACTCCTACTTTTGACTTCAAGTTACCGAGCTCAGAGCCGACCCATGCAGTAGCAGTACCAAGAGTAAGTAACTGGGGTAGACAAGGTGGTGGCAATACTTTTACATTATGTCACTTATTTCTTCGTTCTACAAGAATCCTACAGGGTATCCCTACCTATTATTACCAACCTTGGACATAAAACCGCTGCAACAAATCCTTGAAATCTTTGAGGAAACCAAGTGGTGGAAAATTCAGCTTTATTTTATTTCCTTCACTAGTTTTTATTATTTGGGTTTTTTTACAATTGGATATTTGGATTGGACTAACTTCCGATGGAACTATCAGGTTAAGATCGGTGATCGGGACTTCATTCTTACATAACCTCCTGCATGAAATAATGAATTAAATTACTACTATCCAAAATTGTGTAAGCGACTTCTTCACTGAATAAACCGAAATATATTTTAGAAATAATGCCAAAACCGAAAGTACCTTTTACCTAAAACTTAAACTCTGATGAGGTATCCTCTTTGTTCTAACGGTCTCTCTCGTAAACATTACTGAATGGATGCATATCACCGTTTTTTACAGATACTTCGATGCCTACTTACTGTTAAACATACTATTTCAGTTATGACATGATTATGACCCTAGGATTAAAAATAGTAGGAGCATTCTGCAGATTTCTATTTTTATTATAGGTTCGATTCCTCGTTTGCTTGCAACTACTACTGCCGTTACTGCAACTGCTGCTGTCATTGTCAGGGTTGTTTAAAAGACCAAAGAGCCGGGGAAACAACCGGGGAAAGTACATTGGATTGACTAACAATCACAATCATTCCCACAAAAAGAGTCCATTATCCCTTATTGCCGGGTGGATATGGCTTGTAATATTTCATACCAAAACCAAACCAAAGTTCCCTTATTTTTTCACAACACAAGAAAGACTCTTCCTTTCTTTCTCGTTCACTTTCCCGGATTGTTCTTTTAATATCTGAATCGAAATAAAATAAAATATTTTCCCGGAAGGGGTTCGCCCTCCGTTGCACTCACATAATAAAAATATCCCATCGTAATACTTTTTTAGTTTGATTCCCCATTTTTCGTCTTGTTCTAGCAGCCTTGATTCTCGATCATTGTCATAACTTTAATATACAATTCAAGGAACTATAAATACATATTGTAATACACCGAAATACACCCCGGGCTTCTATTCAATTTTACCGTCTTCACGGGTCAACATTACCTTAAAGTGGCTATTACTCAAGAGAGGTTATAATACCAGGATATGTGGTATGCTCCTTCACGATACACGTACATAGTCATCTGCAGCTTCAGTTTTATTTTGAAAAGAATCAACCCATCCGACCACCAACTCCAGATGCAGTTTTTAGGTTCAGGTTTTTAAGGTTTAGCGTTCAGGTTTGGCCGAATACGATAGGGAATAGTTGCAGCAAGAAAATAATAATGTGATATGGAGAGAGTAAACATGCGGATCGATTTTTATTGGATTTTTATACAGGTTTTTTTTCCCTCCCAATATGATAAGTAAATACGGGTAGAGAGGAGAGAATAACGATAAAATAGATGATTGCTTTGTGGATTTTTCTACACCGTGAACAAAAAGGGATGGCGAGTATAATATAATAATATTGAATGGATCAATAGATCCATAGAGGTAATTTATTACGGAAATAAATATTATTGAGATACACACAAGGCAATTCAGAGATTGCATTTTTTATGCATTTTGTGGCCAATTTTTTTTCAATGATGACCCTCTATTTCTTAATCAGCTTCCGAATGTTTTTTTTAGTGATCTTGTGAGTTTTACCGATTGATTTAAGGGATCTCATTGCAGTTGCATGCCTAAATCCTGTTTCTGAGTTTTGTGTTGTACTTTTTAGCGTGATAATAAGTTACCATTTCTAAGCGTAATTTTAAAGAAACTTTATATAAAATAGAAACATTTTATCAGCCTTTCAGGTATTTTCCTACATTCCTTCCTGTAAAAGCTAAAGAGGAGAACAAATGGTTCGGTTAAAAGTTGGCAAAGAATGCCAAAAATGTTCCTGAACTTCTTGGCCCCATTCTAGCATAAATATATTTCCATCCTGTATAAAAACTCCATGAGGTTCCGTCATAAAACCCTCAAGTTAGCTAATGCAGAAATAAACAATAAAAAATAAACCCTGTTACTTTGCTGCATTAATGCCCTCCCGCTCCAGGGTTGACAGTTGTTTCTCAAGGATTAAAAATAGTAAAACCCCGACCACAACTTTAGCCAGTTTCTTCTTCCATATCAGAAAGCCTTGCATTACAGTACCACAGCCGCCGAATTCCTAAGTACCGTAAATCCATCCGGGAAGGTACTTTGTGTCCGACTCGGTGCAGCGGTTCTAAGAAATTTCTCCGGGTAGAATAAAAATACCCGGTCCATAGTGCTATTTCTTGGAACAAATCCGTTAGGATAATAATAATGTTATTATGTACAAGGGAAGTGCATTGAACTACTAACCCTGTATTTCTCTGGCTCATGGAGACAGATGCAATTTGAGGAATTTATTCCAAAAAACATGAAAGAAATATCTGCTCATCCATTAAAGAGAAAAAAGGAGGACAAACTTCTATGGTAAAGAGACATTCATCTTGGGGCAAAAAATCGGTCGCAAAGTAGGAAAAAGTAATTCTCTAGTTCAAAGGACTCTGATAATATAATGCACAATTTTTCTGCTCAGTTAGTCACTCCTTTAGCTTGACAATGTGATTTAATATGGGGTGGTTTTGTAGGGGTTTTTTTAGTTGGGATGCGATCCGAGTGGCTCAAGGCTACAAAAACGGAATAAATTTATATCAAATGGAATCCGAACTAGAATTATTCGTTGAGGAGAAAGCTAAAGCAAGAGGAGGCTTCCCTTCGGTGGCGGTGTCTTGTTTTTTTTGTTATGAAGACTTGACTTTTTATGTTTCTTTAGAACAGAACCATGCCCTTTGGCACATTCAAAATTTACAACGTTTTCAAATGTCTTAGTTTGGTTTTTGCTTTACGTAAATTTTTGCAAAGGGATTGAAGAGACTCGACTGGTTTGAATACACCAAATAGAATATTTTATACTGGATGCGGTATTAGAATTTAATATACAAGTATTCCTATATTCATCTCCATCAGTTCAACTGGAGTTAAATTAATAGAAGAACTAGAGCAATTCATTTTATGCTAATTTTAACTTCATCCCAGACACTACTACTCACAGGAGTAGTAGCGTAGGAAGTTAAGTAGCAGTAGTCGTACTAGAGCTAGCAGGAATAGTAATAGTAGTAGTAGTAGTAGTAGTAGTAGTAGTAGTAGTTAAAGTAGTAGTAGTAGAAGTAGTAGTATAAATAGAAATATTAATAGTAGCCAAATTTCTCTCCATGAATTACCATATCCTTATTTGAAATTTGACGTTGTATATTTCAAAAGTAGAGAAAACTGTGAAATTGCGTACAAAACAATACATCTTGCTATTACTCCCAAAGAAATACGACTGTCTGTCTTCATCCTTTCATGTCTCTGAATTTTGATGAATCTCATCCATCTGAATTAGCATAGAGAAAACTTTCTTTCTAGTAGGTCGGAGATGTTTGCAAGATAAATGATAACTTTTAAAACTCCATAATATATTCTGTTCTCTGCCTCTGCATTTACACTGCTGCTAATGCTCATACGTGCCGACTTTCACTGCAGTATTCATAATCTCAAAACAACCGTACAGATATGGGCTATCTTTTGTTGATCTTATTCATATGCATTTACATTTATTCAAATATTAAAACTACACCCTACAATTTCTAAAAGTTACTTTGCTCCACTTATCTCAAGTCTGCCCTAATCATCGTAAAGCATCTCTTTCTAGTTCTCCAGGGCTCTTGAGATTTATACAAGAACATTATTTCATTACCCAAAGAAGTGAGACCGAAAACAGTACAATTCTTCCAGTAACTAATGAATGTAAATGAAACCTAGAACTAAAATACAAGCAAAATGAGCAAAAGCAAATGTAAAGTTTAATTTTCCCTTTGTCCCTCTTTTCTTAATCATTTCTGCTATTCTCTTGGTTCTTAGTTGTACTTGATCCTTCTATTATAATTCTTGTAAAATAGTTAAATTAAATTACTCCGTCATGTACATACAACCATCAAGCAGTAAAGCATGCTAAACTATTCAAATCACAAGAATAATAAACCTGGTTAATATGGTTTTATTGGCTTGAACATTAAGTTACGTACTAAGATCAAAGAGAGGCTTTAATAAGATTTACTTTCTCTACCTTTCCCAATCAAAAATATATACCTTCGCAAGGTTCAAGTCTGGCTTCTTGTGCGTGTTCTATGTATATTTGCGATGAATTTTAAGCGTTTATTACTTATTTCTCAGAACCGAAGGGTGATTCAATTAAGTAAAAACAAAAGGTAGACTAGAGAAGGGGATTGCAAATTAAATTGGAGCAACCAAGATAAAGATTTAACACGAATGCTCCTTTCAATTTTAAAGATCAAACGTTACAACGGTTGATAGATCTTAAGTTTATTCTTGTATTACGTATATTATAATATGATTTATACTGGATAGATTTCGCAAATGCGAATGTAAGTCTTATGTTTCTTACTTTCCAAGAAAATTCATCACTGTTTGGAACATGATGGTTAATCTATCACATTTATAGTTCGCATGAGAAGTTTCTGGTGAAGAATAATGAAATGAGCTATGAATAAGTAATATTCTGGCGTACGGAGATTACCTACCTACTAAATCTATGAACATGCATGCATACCTAAAGGGTAACTCTTGGAAGGAATTGTGTTAAACCGAAAATAAATGTTCCATCGGAGAAGCATAAAATGTAAATGGCAAAGGTGGAAGTTTTACTTTAAAATTTAAACTCTCAAACTACTTGAATTAAGAACTAAGTTTCAGTTACAAATTAATGTTAAAATGGGTTTATGGTAGTTTTTACGGTGTGGTAAATTTAAGTGGAACTTTCGATTAATTAATATTTTAATTGATTAAGTGTGCAGGTATATTATAAAATCTAGCGTCAATGAAAGTCGTAAATAAACATGTTCAAATTTATTTATTTACTAGAAATAAACAAACGAATTAAATCTACTAGGCGTGAATACATTTGAAATAAATGAAAATATGTTAAAGTGTTCACTTTTCAAGAAAATAAATTAGTAATTAAACCACCAACAGAAACTGAAATTTGTGTATACTGTGCCATAAGTAAATTATAGAGAAAGTAAAGTGCAAAAAAGCCATGGATGTATGTGTAGCCGTCGTATAATAGGAGTTATGAAATTTCAATAATACAGATAGGGAGATATGTACACAAACTCTACTTTTTATGCAAAAAAGAGAACAAAGGAAAAAATGTAAGTGGTTATGTGTTACTTGTACTATACTGCCTATCAAGGAGATAGTTTCAAGAAGGGATTCTTCAGCACATAAAATTATTCCTTTCAAGACGTTCATGATCGTGTTCAAGACGTTATCTTGTTTACACGTATAGCATTTCCTTATTACAATTTGTAGCCTTTCTTGAATACAAGTTCTTCATTCTTTCGTTCTATGTCTGCGTGTTCAGAAGGAATGAATTTGGTAAGAGTGAAGAGAGTAAAATATTCTAGAGACGAGCGATGAGAGAAAAGATCAAAAGACTTTTAAAATAGACTGGAAAAGAAACTACAGAGAAAGTAAATGAAAGCGGCTGGTTTCCTCTCCAGGGTTTTTACAGTTTTAAATTGAAAATTTTCTAGCTTTCTTGTTGGCTCTTTTGTATTTATTTATTCTTTATCTGATGGTCTCATCAGTTTAATTTCCTTCTATGGGAATTGATATTTAAATGCGTACAATATGTAGACTAGACAAGCAGTAAGAATACCAATAAGCTGGCAGACTTGCCTATGATTATCAGTAGGGCTGGAATTGCGTATTCGTAAAGGTATTTTGAGGGTGGACATTTCTTTCCAAGATAAATTTAGCATCTATTTCATGTAGAAATCTGCATGGGCTAAAAGTAAGTCACCTGTTAATATTTAAATAAAGCATAGACATAAATATTAAAGCAGTTTGGACATCTCAATGGTCGACTACGTTCACTAATAAAAAGATATTTACTCTACTTATCTGTGGCGTTTTTTACCAAACTAAAATACATTTATGTTAATTTGAATGGCATTAAGATTCCCACATCAATCATTAAATTCAAACCCCTTTATTTGCAGAACCATATCTAAATCTAGCTAAACTATTAGCTCATCTAAATCTGTGCCACAGTCTAAACTGAAAGTTTCCTGCAGCATGTTATGCTAAGAACCGACTGTGTAACTCTCCTCAAAGATTCATAAGAATTGCACTTCCAACTTTGACTTTAGGAACGAGATCGGTCACTTATAGCACTTTCATACAATCCTATCTATCCCAGTGCAGCACTACCACCACTAGAATGCATTCTACCTGCATGAAGTAAAACATTTATAATCCACAAAGTGCAAAGCATTCCATGTTAAATGATCAATTTAGAATCGGTAAAGTCAACTATATAACTAGAGTACGCTATTTAGAGCTAGTTCTAGTTATAGTAGTACTACAATGGGAGCAGTAAATAAGAATACTATAACTTCAAGGATCCTACGAAATGAAGAAGGAAAGTGAAGCCATTATTTTATTACGCTCAACCCTTGCCTTCCCATCCCCTTTTTCCCACGGAAGGTCTAAACTTTAACTGCTATTGCGAATATCCTTTTATTACCTTCTATGTGTGTTATTATCCCCACCAGCTAGCGAATAACAACCCAGCAAGCCGCACACAGCCTTTACAACAACCCAATATAATGCAATCCACTGCAATGGTTGCAATAGTACTATTAAGTGACTTTGAAATACCTTTCCACGTCCGCCGGGTCAGACCTAGACCATTGTGTCCTCCTATTATGTACTCCGGATTATATTAACCCTTGCGCATCTAATAACAGTTAAGTTCCCTGTGAGAAACTTAACCACCTCGGCTTCGGCATAATCCCTGGTAATCTATGTACAATGGACTATTTTAGCAGTAGTACTTAAAACAAGAGTGGATCAATGGCTTCCTTTATGACTAAGCCTTGTTTTCTATAGTCGTTTATTGTTTGCAATCTTCATAGTTATAGCTCCTTCAAATGTCATAAATAAAGTTGATATATATTAAGAGAATGCTTTGTATTTGTGGATTCAACCCGTTAATGCGAATAAATAGGTTTGAACTGTAATATTGTTCCTGTTCAATATTCATGAAGAGGGAGGAAATTACGGGTTTTGTCAAAAGGTTGATTACAGCGGCTTTTAACATTACAAACTAATGCAAAAATGAAAGATCCTGATAGAGTTCCGGAGTAATATGCATACGAAGATCTGAAATACGTCCACCAGTTTCTAATTCCCATTATTCCAAAAAACTTCCAAAGTTGGAGAAAGTTTAAAAATAATTTAAACTTTTTCAGATACCAGAGCCCATCCCATATAGCTTTAGGCCTGAAATGAACGTTTAGAGCTTTAATAATGCTCTTATTGTGAATGGTCTATGCAGTGCACTTCTACGGCATATTTTCAGCTGTTTATTTATAATCGAGAAAGTTTATTATTTGTCGGGTTACGGAATGGGGAAAAGTAAGTCAGGAAACGGTTTGATTAAATAATATCCACCACTTATACCTACATAATAACTTGCTACATATTCCACGGAATTTGTTTTCCTTACTAGAAAAGTATTGACCTTATTATTTTTGGTAAAACTGTCTTTTATACAAGAAAGAACCACACCAGTTGTAAGTCATAGGCCAGGTGGACGTCAGGGAACAAAAGTTTTTAAAAGTCGCTTCAGTTCAGTGATCAAACAGTTTACCTAAAGCTGATAATACAGCAGTATGGTTGCCACAAAAAGTATACACTTTTTAGGGTAAAAAGTTCCAGGAATTATTTAGAAATCAGAATTGCATCAACATGTTGAAAACCTGCAGTGAAATTGCTTTTATATAACTTTCCAAGTAAAATCCTTACATTGCCTATACGACTTAGCTTACCCGTAGTAGCTTTATATTAACTTCACAGCTTTTAGGCATGCAAAACCTGGCAAAAGTTTTACTAGAGTAAATTAAAGATATGGTTGAAGCAGTTGAGAAATTACCTGTGAAATTTCTCCCCCAGTAAACCATAACTTTTCTTAGCTTAAGTGACCGTACAAAAATAGTTTTACTTTCTTCTAACCCTCTCGTTCCCATTTTACGATTAGATAACAAAGTTTTTAAAACAATTTATTCACCCAAGAACGGTAAGAAGGGGGAACCTTGCTGCATTTCCTCATTACTTTGTAGTTAGGCCTCTCATATGCTCTTTTATTTCAAACGTCACATAGAGTTTTAAATTGGCTGCGGCTCCTCCAATAATTCATTCTTTCTTTGTAATCAAAATGGTTTATCGAACAGTTGGACACATTCCACAATGTTTTACCAGTTTCAACTTTCAACCGTTCCGACTCCAAGTCGGAATCGACGGTAAAGTTATGTTCTTCTGTTAGTTGCAACTACTACTACTGCTACTACTACTACTGCTACTACTACTACCAGTAATATTATTGTTTTCATACCTATCTACTATCCGTACGGAAGTAGATTCCATGCCTTCATTTAACTTTATTACTTTCATTCACACTCCAAAACACAGAGCGGCTCTCGCAGTTAGTGTCTCTGCTTTTGTGCTTTATTTTATAGAAAAGACGCAATTTACATTCCTCCCGAATTTACTGGTTTGTAAACTATTTGCTTATGAAAATACGTATTAGAAATATGCATACAAGCTTTACGCAAAAACGTTAAAATATTTAAAAATTATAAAAATCCATTTTATTCACAGATCTGAAGAATTCTGAACGTCTGAAAAGTAAATGGTTCAATTGGCATTTAATTTACTTTCTTTGCCAAAAAACGATGAAAACAATAAAAATCCTAAGGAATATCTAAGTTTTTAGAATCTTTAAGGGTTTAAATACAGAAAGCACACGTGTTAACTTTTAACCCACGTTATAATTCTCTTCTTAGAAATCTATCACCCTACAAAGCTATTTACCTCACAGAAGTTATAGTTAGCCAGGCACCTTGTTCAACTATAATTACAAGGTTAAGCCAGGTCGCTAGAAATGCTACGTTATATTATTTCCTAGAACGCTACAGAAAAGGATTTTGAGAAAAATGTTCTCCACCACTTTTTGTCACAATAACCATTTCCCCCTCGAAAACATTTATTTCCTGACTCTTCATAAAATTGCCAATAAACTAAGTAAAGGCCCCAAACTCTCGTTGAAGTTGAAAGCATCCTCCAGTACATACACGGCTTTCTTTACGTTCCTTATTTTTTTACGTGTAATAATATCGGCATGAAATGGGTTGCAGTGGATTCTTTCAATCCATAAATTCTCCCTTGATGGCAATTTCCTTTTTCTTAACAGTCGCTTTCTTCCTTAACGGACAAAAGGATTGTATCAAACCCGTGGCTAATTCTACACGGTCTTTTCAAAATGAAACCTTTTTCGCAAAAAAAAACTACCTACCTACTATTTTATTCTAAATTCAATACCAACGTACTTATACATCTGCCTAAACCCAACACCATCAGCCCATCTTATACTTAAAGCATAAGAACCCCTTTTGTAACTAAAAATAAACCTCCAGCAGTATAAAGTAAAGTGTATTTTCCGTCTATTTTTTACATACAATTCTTCACAAGGTATTTTCGCAAGTAAATAAAGTGCAGGTCATAACCCATCTGAGCCTTTAAGCTCAGTTGAAGTTGAATTGAAAGCGAAAAGAAAAGTAGTTTTTGCCATTATCCTCAGTAAATCTAGCTCAGGTTTGCTTTTATTTGCATAAAAAAGAGATGGATCATCTCATCTTCAGTAGGATTCAATACACTGTGTTAATAAATACTTTGGAAGGTAGTATAATGGTAGGAAGGGATATAAGAAATAAAACTACTTTAAACTAAAGTAAAATAAGAGACAAACTACATTCTTGCTACTATTAGTTCTACTACTACAATCACTACTACTACTATTGCGGCTACTACTACGATGATACCTTTCATGCCAATATTACCATTTGTAAAGAAAGGAAAAGTATGAATAACCGTACGGTAAAAAAGTTTGCTTGCAATTTCCAAAGAATAAAAAAGAAACTGGGTAAGTTAAAAAGGCAGTAGAAGTATAAGGAGTAGCAGTTGTAATAACTGTAGTGGCAGTAGAAGTTACAGCGTCTCCATACATAGATGCGTGTTATTGTTAGTAGAGAAATGGGCTCAATTTACGGGTTCTTGAATTCAAATCAACAAAAAACCACAGAAAGATACAAACTCGTATTATCTCCAATCTTCAAACTTTTCTGCGGCTCGGCTGTATTGAAATTTCCATCCTTTTATTCCTGTTTTCTTATTTTACTTCCAACAGGGTCGGTTGCTTGGTTTGTAAAAGTTTTTAGATGTTTCGAACTCCTGGTTTTCACTTCCTCCTACTCTGAATATGGGTACGTATTCATGGATAGATTGCTTAGGTGTAGAGCTGTACGTATTGTGGCAGAAAGTATCTTTTTCCAGTGTGGGTGAGTGACTGGCAGAGAAATGGTTTGTGCAAAAATGTCTAGACTTTCACAATATCGCTTGGGGGTACTAAAAATATATAGTGGATACTTATATACATTCTGTTACTTTTCTAC